>CCAG010021421.1:0-109943 GCA_001077435.1 Glossina morsitans morsitans | reverse complement strand
AAAAAAAAAGAAAGACAAAATGTTTATACTTTTTAAGCAAGTAATTAGCAGCAAAATAGAGAAACACATGCAATATTAGAAATTGAATTTTTTTCAATTAAACAAAAACGCTGTACATAAATACTTTGCAATGAATTAAAAAATTAAAAATGTTTTCCTTTTCTTTTCTTTTTTTTTTGTTTTTTTTTTCCTCTAATGTGCACACTTAGAAGATCTTCAAAATGAAAAGCAAAATCTATGCTCTATGCAATTGTTCCGAAATCAAGAGATAAATGTTTAGGTTCTTGTGTGTTTACAATTTCTCGCTCCCTCTCATTCGCTTTCTCTCCTCTTAATACATTCTTATGAACAAATTTACGATTCGAGTGGTGGTTCATCCACAAAAACTACAACGAAAAAAAGAAATGCACTATGCGATGCAATCAAGTGTATGTATGCGTATCGTTATCAATGTGTGTGTGTGTGTGTAGGGGTATGTGCGAAACTTTCCTTATTGGTATTGTAATCAAAAGCAGAGATCATTGTTGCAGATTCAAATTGCAATGTTAATGTTTTCATTTGATCAGTCTTGCTGTGCTGTTCGACTAATTAGAACATCATTTAATCACATGGAAATTTTACTTAAGCCGTAACATCTCAGCAGCAACAACACCAACATCGCAGTACTTTAGCAGCCTTAAAATCGTTGAAAACCAAAAGATAAACAAAAAAAAAAAAAAACAAAAAAATTATTAATTGAATTGAATGTTTTACGAGTTCATCTGTTCAATACATAGTACGCGTATAGGTATACGTACGTAACAAGGTGTCCGTTACATATATAAATATAGCTCAGATTAACAAGTGGTTTTTCTCTCGTTTGCGTTTTCGCTTTATTTTTTTTTCCATTTGAAAATTTACTGAATTGAAATTGAATTACAACGAATGTGTCTTCCTGTGTTTTATTTCTCAAAAGAGAAGAAAATGTCAAGTTCATTGAATTTATGATAGGAAGCGAAAATTGAGAAAAATTCTAGTTTTAAAAATTGCCCGAAACGTGCGAAAGTAAATTAAAATATAAAAAATTTTGTAAAGCGAATAATTTGCATAATCCTGCAAAAATTATTATAGAAAATTATCTAAGCCGCGTCAGGCGTAATAAATTTATGAAAATTAGTGTTTTGACAAATTAATAAAATGGTTTACGAATCGTCATATGAAAGCGGCCGACGACCGTTTTTGCCAGATGTTAATCGTGGCTTATGGTCTCAGCCTACGCAATTTATATACGCCGGTCTCAGTATTGCTTTCAAATTTGACATGTTCTCCATATCCTGGTATTTTCTTGATCAAGCATCCAGCCGTAAGTATTCTAAAAGTCGTTTTTTCTATAATAAAAAGAAAACTAAATAAAAGTTAATTAGAACTGTGAGTGCCTACTAAGGACGACCCATAAGGCTTCTATGTTAATGACGAACACATGAAAAAAAAGCAACCTAGAATTCTTGTTCGTTCCGAAGATTGCAACTGCTCTACTGCTCCACAGCAAATCATCCAGTATTGATTACAACTATATTAAGGTTTTCCATGTAAAGTTTTCGAGTGTTCTTCTCAAACAGGAATGTATGCTAAGCAAGTCTTCTCTCATCCCACGGCGTATGTAAGACTTTTTTAAATTTATGAAGCATGTAAACACTTCTTGAAGATCCCATTGAAAACTACAACAGTGTCCGCCGAGAATTAAGGGTTAAGATTTTAGAGCTTGAAGAGCAAAGCCTGCAAACTCGATGGTTTTTCACTTTCCAATTCCACACTGGGAGCACATAAAGAAAGCTCCATTTACGGATTTTAAGAAGTTACGGTTGTTGGCAGAACTATTTCTGGCTAGGGTGCCAAGATGCAACTTTCTAGCTCATTTCTGCAGTAGTGAAATTTCGCACCGAAGAAGCGCCACGAACAAAATTCCATCACTATTGTAACTCAGGCTTTCGGAGTGGTCAATATTGTGTGTGCTTGCATTTCGTAGATTCTCTGCTATTCGCTTTTTAGGCGGTAGAAATCAAATAACAAAATTACCATAACATTATTTTTTAGTGGGGGGTAAGAGACACTGACAATTAAAGAGCAGTTCGTTGTTTTTGTTTTTTAATTTTTCTTTTTCTTTTGCTTTTCGCTATTTTGGTAAATTGCCAATGAAATTATTTAGCGGTTCTGAATATACAAAATGCAATGCAAATATCTCTTATAACTGTGGTCAGTCAAAAAATTTATATAAATTAAATTCTGTTATACTTTGCACTTTCAACACTATTCCGATATGTGCGTATGTTAGTTTACTTGTTGCCTTTGTAGCACATAGTCATAGACACTAAAGATGGATTCTTATGCATCTGTTGTTAGAACTTGGACGATCGGAAAAACTGAGGTCAAAAATGGAATTGAGTTAATAAATTTTTGCCTTCACTGCCCAGATCAACGTTATTGTAATAATTTTTTTGGACCAATGGAAAAAAACTTGGTTTAAAAGCATTAGCAACATAACCTATCGGCTATCATCGTGAATGTTAGGAGAAAGACTGCTTTGGTTTATATTAAAGCAAAGATATATTCGTTAAAAATTTCTCTACAGCATGATCTAATGATCATAAATATATTTTTAGATCTAGAAATTAACGTGAAAAGGAGATGTCATATGTCTGAAAGAGCTCTTATAACTTTTTTAACAAAAAAAGTGAAAGGAATTTTGATAAATAACTCGTAATAGAAATTGACCTAAGGCACTTCTAAGTCCTACGGCTTTTTGAAACTTGTCGGGAGCTCATAATTATTATGTATAATATGTAAATATATATATATATATATATATACATGTACTATATAAATATATGTAATTATAAGGTTAAACGGTAGGTATCGTAACGTAAGTTGCTTACTTGTTTGCTTTTTATTCTGTTTGTTTCTTTGTTGTGATAAATTCTTCCGTAAACTTGATGATTTTATTATCATAATACGAATGTAATTTGAAAGAAAGACAAAAGCGGAATACGCGGTTAAACTTGTCACAGTTGTAAACAGTGGTCCGAAAAAGTTTGCTTAATTCACAAAACTAAGTGCATATAATACAAACAAACAAGCGAGAAAGATATATTCGGCGGGGGCCGAACCTCGCATACCCGCGACTATGCTTTTCGCATTCCACTCTCGAAGCTCTCTTATTAGGTACCCTTATCGCTAGTATTATTCATTTGAGGAATGTACAAAATAGTTTTAAACATTCTGCCTTGCTTGCGTTATGATAAATAAGCGTAAACCGCCAAGAAAAATGAAATTTCATTACTTGTAACTTTGTGTGAGTGTAGAGAGTAGAGCGTTTCGAAAAATAAATGTGAAAATTATCAGCCTTCTACCTTATATAATTTCTGAGTAATGAGAAAAAAAAAAGAAGGAGTTGCCTTCAGTTTATATCTTCACTGCGAGCTTCTGCTCGGATCAATTTGGCCCATTTTCAATACCAACCTACGCGCAAAAGCTCCCAATGTTTCTACCAAATTCGAACACAATATCTTCATTTTTGCGGCCAACAACAAACACTACACAGACACATAGACGGACAGACATGACTAAATCAATTCAGAATTTCACGCTAATCTAGAATATAACAACTTTATAGGTTCTCTGAAGCTTTCTTATACCCTTCACTAGGTACAAGGGTATATTAAGTTTATGCGGACGTCTGTAGCACTCAGGATGGCTTGAGATCAATCCAGCTCTTATTATACCGGTCGTTTCATAATCACTTCCTGAGCCTAAGCTTGTCCGTTTGTCCGTCGGTCTGTCCGCCCTATTTCCTTGTGTTCCACCTACAAACCGTTATTTTTGAAATATTTTCATGAAATTTGGTACAGCGACGTTTTTGGCCCAAGGAAAAACGCTATTGAAAATGGCTCGGGTGAGGCCGCTTTTCCGACTACTCACCATAATAACGCTTTGTTTTGAAGACATTTCATGGACAATTATTTTATGGACAGGTCTTAAACGACGTGGTGTAGGAGGTTTTTTGGTGAGCTCTGGCCAACTTTAATATTTTTAACTGATTGGAATTAAAAAGCGTACGATACTTTTATAATTAAATTTTTGGCGAATTTTTTGTGAAGGGTATGTGTCGTGCTGAATACGTCTTAGTAAAATGTAATCTCGCCAAAATATACGCAGCACAGTTTTAAAACTTGAATAAATCCAATTATTTTCCCAAAAGAAAACGATAATCGTTACTCTTATTCTTCAATTAGAAGAAAAATTCTACTTAATTGATTGCTGCTAGCGACAGAAAATGGATAATTTTCGGCAATCACCTATGGCTTCAAGCATTTGGACCATTTGGACATTGAAAAGGTTGTCAAAGGCAACGAAAGCACCACTGAAATGGTAGGACAACAACACCTAATGCAAACACGATAACCTGCTCTCTGCGCGTAGTAACATAAGGCCTCGAATTACAGAATCCCTACAGGAGACGTTAGAAGCACTGAACTAGAATTATCCAAGCCACTGTGTGCGTCAAACACTTCCCTATTTAATTACAATAGATTCTAACTTGTCGTGAGTACCATTTCCTTTCCTTCAAAGATAGTAAAAATGGAGCCAATCACGAAAAGGCTCGCAAAAGGAATTGACCCAAGATGTTCATGTACCGCTAGAAAAATCGAATATAGAAAAATTACTTAATGGCATGGAATTATTTGCGCAAAATTTCATTTAAATTTTTTTTTTTTTTAAATCCATTAAAACTTACACATCAGATTTGTAAACAACCAAAATAATTATATTCAGCTATGGTCGAATCTTTTACACCTATGACATTTATATTCAAATAGAATACAAAAATACTTATTGAGCAACACATGTATTTGTTTGCTTTTTAGGAGAGATACCCACATTTTGCGTTTTACTATAGATATCCCTTGGCCGTATTTTCCCATTTTTAACATGAACCCACTCGCAAGAACTTCGTAGCAAATTTGAGACCGATATTATGATTTTTTCGATCACAGGAATATTTATTACAATCGTTATACGAACAGGTCTCTGATGCTTGCTTCTGAGTGTTGCAAACGTTTTGACAAAACGGGCATCAGCCTCATCCTCCAGTCGAGGTTATGCAAGATGTAACTCGGCTTGCTTGAACGTTACAGACACTTTCACAAAATTAAATAGTTGCAAATCGTTGAAAGAAATAGATAGATAGACAGATGCGCCACTAGTTATGGGAAATCTTAATGAACGTGTACACTGAACCGACTCATTTGCGGTTGTAAGTCTTCAGCTGTGATGTTACTCTCATGCAATTAATATTTATCTAATATTTCTACAAAAACAAGTAAGAATATTATAGTCGGGCAAGGCTGATCATTAAACACCCTACATCACATGATCTAAGACACAAAATTTATATCTTGTTTCTATATAAAATATTTTTCATGTGCACATTTATGGGAAAGCAACCTAAAGTTTAATCCTCACATTCCTCCTCACGTTCAAAAATAGGCGTAGGATGATCCAAATTTTGTAGTTTATTTTTATACGAAATTACTGTTACATCAACACATTTTAAAACTTAGTTACTTGTGCCGAGAAATTGTGAATATTGCAATTTTTTCCCATATAACGACTTTGAAGAACACGGCTTTATGTGGGGAGTGGTTGAAAAAGGAGAGCGCTCCGAACCATTTTCATTACGGCTTGTCCTTGGGTAAAAACACATCACTTTATCTGTAGCTTGGACAGATATTTACATGGACAGACATAAGACGGACAGACAGATCAATTCAGTTTATGATTCTGAATCGATCAGTATTACGTGCGTCCGCACTAACTTAATATACCTTGTACCACAAGTGGTGTAGGGTACAATAACATAAGCAAGCAAGTGATAAATATTAAATGTTCGATTGTTGTTGCAAGCCGCACAGCAAAAAGACATTACATGTATATCAACAAGAATTTGCGTAGATTAGTCGGTTTGTTGACCTTGGTCACTACAGCGTGTTTCGGCCACATTTTTAAGCAAAATGGACCTATCTATGGAATCCGAAGATCTGTAAGTTATTATCGATCGTTGCAATGAGAAAAGCACTGTTTGTATGTCGAATATTTATATCTAATTATCATTCGACGCCCTCTTTTTCTGTATCTCTTATGTAATAAGCAGGCTTATCTAATTTGTAGTAAATTTTCAAGGATAGGCTTGAACATTTAGAAATATGGTTAAGCGAAGTCATCTTTAGTACGTTTTTCGTGATGTAACTGTTTAATTATTTCACATTCGATGAGCTAAGTCAGAGTTCTTCAATCTTTTGTTAACAGTTTTTTTTCTCGAGTTCTCAAGTTATATATAAGAAGCCCTTTTTCATATGATTTTTATGTAAAAAAATATAAATATTCCACAAACAGTAACGTATAAAAAGATTATGGTTGGACTAGGCCGACAATCAAATACTCTTAGCCTTATTCACACAATATATTTCTTCATTTATCTTCGGGATAAAATACCAGTATTTACACCTCGTTTCCTGTAAAACCATGTCTTTCTTGAGAGAGAGAGACACAGAGAGAAAGGGAGAGCTCGAAACGTGGCGTGGCGTGGCCCAAATTTATCAAAACGAATCTTCTTGTTATTATTACCCACCTATTTTCGCCATAAATACTAAAAATAAGACTTGGTTGCTACATGAAGATGTACTCGTCACGCGTACTTTTATACGGGATGGAGTTCGAATAATAGACCTACATGGACCAAGTTTGGTTCAATTAATTTCTATATTAAATTATTCTTATGGATCACTGCTCATCACAAAATATTTAAAAATAATCCTTTTCATCACACGGGTGTTTATTATCATGAGAATTCGTATATGGGATGGTGCATATTAGAAAGGCCCACGTGATCCAGATTTGGTACCGTTCATTTTTATATCAAACTGCGATTGGGTAATAATTCTTACAAAGAAATGTATAAAACTAGATAGGTTTGCCATGTAATGGCTGACTTATCTATGAGCGGCTTACTCTCCTACGAGCGGTTATGGAGGAGTTGGTCCAAAAAATCGGTACAACTCTTTCCAATTCTCCACTTCAACTTCGTATGACGAAATATTACTACTCGGAGATTTTTGTCGGGAATTTTTGAAAATTGTAAATGTAAGGACTTGATGTTTCGTCTAATTAATAAAATTTTAATGTCTATCTAGATAGGCTAGACATGGGTAGACATTACCAACACTCAGCCTTTGGAAAAAAATTTGTTTTTTAAGAATTACAGTTTATTCTCCCATCTAGTGCGGATTAGATTTGTTTCACTGGCTAAATCCTAACAATTCTCCGCGCTAATAATATCCACTTCAATTTATTATTAAGTCACACAATTCCCTTCAATTAAGTCACTGGACTCATAATGATCTCACACTATACATTCTTACATACCCGTCGAACAGTACCGATTATTATTTTCGGACGAAAGCATAAGCGCCTATCTGCATAGGTTGAAGGTTAAAACAAGAAGAAGAAGAGGACGGAAATCGGACATTCACAATATCTTTTATCGCATCGGCGGCGTTGCTAGCCCATTACTCGACCTCAATCGAAGTCTTATGTTCGATTTTCAAATGAGGTGAAACATCGCTACCTCGTCCGTCACAGTTATATCTTGACGTGCTAGGCATACTCTTAACCTGCATTGTAAGACCAAAACAGACTCCGATTTTGGCCCCCATCCGACCTTTTCATAATAATGGCAGTGGTCTTACAAACCCTCCGATTTTCAGTTCGTCCATGAGCCAAAACATATCCGTGCGCCAAATTTTACCAAAATAATTGAAGAAATTATGGCCTGTAAGTGGAACACAATATACACGTGTTACATAGATCTGCACACAATTAATATGCACTTGTATCATAACTGGGATAGAATGTGAAAATGGATGTCAAGATTGAAATTTAAGATTAAGGCAGAATGATCGTTTTTTTCCTGACTGTTTAGTCGAGTGTTAACCCTTAAATGCATACTGTTGCCCAAATGTCTTCATTTCAGTTCCACCTGATTTTATCCAAAATCTTAGGATATGCGTTTCCGAACGCAAGTTGATAACCAATAAATCATTTGTGAAAGAAAAAACTACTTTTGGCGGTTAAATTATATCTTTTTTTGACATTTGCATTTGGTGGGCGACAAAGTTCAATGTGTTACCAGGAGAAATATTTTCGAGTATTCTACAAAAGAGTGATTTATCTAACTGATATATCACATCTGTTGGCATATGTTGTATGTTACCAATATTTGAAGTTGCCTTTGAAAATTTTATTGGATATATGCCGGATTTTTGACCATGAAAGACAATCCTTACCTATTCTTGGTGTTGCAGTTTGCTGGCAACGAAGAAGGGAAACTATATTACCCTTCGATTCCAAACTCATAAATGAGGATATACTTAGTGTCATTGTTGAACAAACAAATTTTACATCACGCATACCAATATCTCCAACCCTTCCTCCTGTAAATGCTACTATTACCACATTTAACTCCGTGTACTCCATGACTGGAGTAAATATGGTTTCGATCTCACACAGCAGACTAGCAAATTATTTTATCACATGATTGATGTGGCAGTGATCAATTCATGGGTGCTGCACAAAACAAAAACAATCTATGATAATAGATAGATGATAATAGATCACAACTTGTAAGAGACGTTATGGTCTTATAAAAAGTAAGATGGGAATACAATAGGAAGACTTAGTAATCTAGTAAGAGAGATAGGAGCTAACATAGACCGAAGTCCCACGAAGTCCCGCGAAAAGATATACGGACTGATGGTATAAGGCATGATGAAAAAAGTGCATTTCTAGCAAGAGATGCAAACTTCCAGACGATTTTCACGGACTGACTGCGTTAAATGCAAGGTTCTTTCCTGTCACAACAAAAATCGAAAGTGCTTTGCTATATAGCATTCATAAATAATCTGAAAATTGCTATACTAATAAATAATATAAATACATGACCATTTGTTTACGTCTACAGTAATTTTATAAACGCATATCGTTACCAAATGTCTACATATCATTTTTTTCACAGTAAATGCTCAACATTATTACCTGAATTGTTCAAATTACTATTAGATAACCTATGACTATACTCGCCTAAGAAACGATATTTTCAAATTCAAAACAAAAAATCATGCATTTAAGGGTTAAGCAGTAGCTGATACGGGCGACAAGAGAAAGTTTCACACCTTTATTGTTCTACTCGCCGTTGTCTTAAGAGACAGACGGGCCAGCAATCGATCACTAATCACTTTTGTTACGTACTTTACTAAGAATTATGTACTACTTTATTACAAACATCTGCATGGAAGTATTTCGTAATCTGTGCGCATGTGGGATGAAATATATTATATTCGCTTTTTGCAAATTGTTTTCATACATTTTCCTTTTGAAATCATGCAAAAAGTTTGTTTGATATTTTCCCTATGAATAATTATCGCATGAAGCTAAAGCTTCTAGACTACTTTGTGATCCTTTGTCCGAAGACGCACTGATGGGAAGCCGAATATTGTTTCATTTTTGCTTTTATACCGTTCCTACCCTCCCCTTCGTATATGCAATACTTAGAAGGACTAGAGATAGATTCATCTGTTATTAAGCTTGTCTGTCCCGCTGTCCATCTTATTTTCTTGGGCTAGCGCAAGTACAAAGGTTATCGAAAATGGTTCGGATCGGACTGCTTTTTCGACCATTTCCAATATAGGGCTTTTTTTTGAGAAGTCGATAAACGAATAATTGTCTTAAGCGAAGCGCTGCAAGGTTCTTGCTGTGCCGTGTCCCACCATAGTCATTTTACATGTTTTACTTGTTTTGAATTTGAAATTAATTGTAAAATATTTTCCTTTTTCAGTTATATATATCCTTCCGGTGCACTTCATATGCTTGGCCCTATATATTGTTCCCTTAATGGTGATTCAAGCATTTTTAGGGCAATTTTCAAGTAGCGGCTTTATATCGTTCTTCCGTTTGACACCGTTGTTCAAAGGTAATGTAAAATATTTCGAAATGTTATTAAATTCAGACAAACTGAAGAATATTTGCTTTTCTTTCAGGCATAGGTTACCTGTCATTGGCTTTGAATGTGGTTATATTAACATATTACAGTGTATTCGCCACGATACCATTGGCGTACTTTTTCGCGTCAATGCATCCGACCTTACCGTGGGGTTGTGAGGGTTTCAAGAAATGGGCGCATCTAGCCAACGAAGAGGAGGAAACGAATGCAAGTTTTGAGATCGTGAAAAAAAGATTTTATATAACCATTGATCGTTTGTTGTTTAGCTCTGTCAAATGCGTTTTCCTAACATTACCGAAGATGATAATGCGACCGATTCCTATGTAGACTTTGTAAACCATCATATACCGTCGGTTATGTATTTCAAGTGCGTTCTACGCTACGCTTCTTTGTGATGACACGATGTGTGACACACTTTTTATATTTTCTATTTTTTAGAACATTTTTTAGTAATCAAGAATTATTTGTAAGCTCCGATACGGAGTTTTTCATGTCCTGGCAACTGATAATATGCGATCTGCTTGTATGGTGCATTATAGCATTTTTCTATTACAAATGTCGATCCATTGAAAAGGTAAAGGAAGGAGAGAGAATATTTCACAAAGTTTTATTTCACTTTCTAATTTGCAGTTTGGTGTATGCTTGCGTTATGCGATGTGGATAATGCTCTCATTATTAGTACTGTTTTTAATACGTTTCAGTTTTCTTGACGGTGCCGGACATGTGTTCAGTAAAATTTTCTCAGTAAATCCACGCGAATTTGTAAATGGTATCCTAGCGTCGCCCATGTACACGTTGACATCGTTTGGCCCCGGTTGGGGTTTATTTATAACACTTTCCAGTTTTAATAAATTCAATGCGGACATCGTTAAATCCACTTGGATAATTAGCTTTGGGCAAGTATTTATAATGACTGGATTAACTGCGTTGTCGGTGTTTAGCGAAGCCCATTTTGGCCGTAAGTATGCAGCAACAGTTATACATACAAGTCGAAATTTATTAAAGCAATTCATTTATTAAAGATATTACGGAAGGAAATTATTATACATCAGTTGATCATCACTGGCTGCTGTTTTTGTCCAGCGGCAGCGTAATGGCAAATATGTCTGGAGCGAATTTCTGGTCAATGCTGTTCTACTTTATGTTATTCCTCTCCTCACTTGTTTTAATGGTATTTACATATTAGGTTGTCGAAAAAGTACTGAATCTTTTGTTCAGGACGTAGCATTAGTTTCAAAACGCAGAAGTTGCAGCGAATTAAACCTGAACCTCGTTTGAAAATTAGTTGATCGTTATCAATGGAAATAAAAACAAAACTGTCATCCGTCCTTAATGGCCCATAAGCAATTGAGAGAAATGGTTGAGAGTTTTTTCTGCGCTCGCCATCCCCACCGTTTCACTTTTTAGTATATGTTACAATACAGACATGTTTAACGAGACGATAAGACAGCCTTAAAATGCGCTAAGGAAGAACAAATAAGATGAACAAATATTCTATAGCGAGGCCAGGGTTATGATATTGGCGAAAGAATGATGGAAAACCAAAATCATGGTGGACATATATCAGAAGATCAATGCCTTTTACACAACCTAGTTGTAGCTCATTCTCCTGCCATGTTATTGTACAGAATATTTGCTTTTTCAGATCCTTCAGCTGTACACAATACTGACCAGTGTTTTTGACGAATTTGTCGGCTTAAGAGATCGCAAGTTTGAAGTGGGTTTAGGATTAATAACAGCTTTATGTTTCGTTTCTTTGTACTTTACATCGAATGTAAGTTGAAACAAGCGAAAACACTACAGTGGGCTGCGTCCCACCATTAAATACCCTACATCACTTTATTAATTGCAGTTATTCATAAGTCGAGTTTTCAGAATATGGCTTTAATACAGAGAGTGGTTGAAAAAGTGGTTCGATCCGAACCATTTTCAATAACGTTCGTCCTTGGATCAAACCATGTCCGTGTACCAAATTTCATCAAAATATCTAAAAAGTTGCGATCTGTAGCTTGAATACAAGAAAACAAGACAGATAGACAGACAAGCTTATATCGATGAAAAAAGTGATTCTAAATCGATCGATGTCGTGAAAGGTGGGTTTATCTCAAGTCCTTCTGGGTGTTGTATAAATCCGCATAAACTTAATATACCCTTGGACGACGACTAGTGGTGTAGGGTATAAAAAAATAAAAAATTATTTTAAAATTAATTGAATTTATTGCCTACAAAAAACAGGATGGTGTGGTTTACTTTACCGCTTTAACATCAGACGCTTCTATTACACAAACAATCCTCAATTTGCTGTTAATTTTGATTGTTTGCTGGATATATGGACGCGAACGTTTACAGCGTGACATCGAATTTATGGTGGAACAGAAGTTTTCTACCTGGAAAGTTAACATACTAAGATTTGGCGCACCATTAGCCATGCTGTTGATTTTGGTAAATGAAATAAAATTGTTTCTCAGGTCTTTTAAGTAAATTGCAAACGTTTTCTTTTCTCTATTTTAGTTAATATTTTTAATGGTATCGTTTTATGAGCATTTACTCTCGACTTGGGTAATAAAATTGTTCGCTATCGTATTTATCGGCTTGCCTTGGATATTTGTGCCGGGCTATGCATTTTTCTGCATATGGCAAACAACGGGCAGCATAGAAACACGTCTTAAGAGATGTTGTCGTCCTACAGATTGGTATCCTGTTGTAGCAGAAGATCGTCAACGTTACGAGGAGGCCATGGGTAACTTGGATATAACGCATCAGTTGAATGAGATTACGGAAGAAGTTATGTAAATAGAATATACGCCAATGCCATGGCGTAAACTATTTGTTTTTGCATTTTATTTGTTATTGCATTTTATTTAGAGTTTAATTAATAATAATACTCAATACCGTTGTGGCTATCATTATAAAGTATATCATCGATGTATTTAAATTTAGCTGATAATTTTAAGTCAATTTATTTTCTGAACTCTTTTTTATTTCGCCATTGATTTTACGGTATCTTTTAAAATCTTCATAAGCTGAACGTTCCTCTTGTTGCACTGACAGTCAAAAATCAATTTTTAATGCATTGTAAAAATAGTCTTTTACTTCGCCAGCCTAAGTAACATTTCTGTCAGGGTATGCCAAAAGCATGCAAATTAAGGGAATCACACAACTTAACCGATTCAAAGAGATTAGCCTGGACGCCGTACATCTGTGTCTTATCGTACATGAGCGACGTATGCCGACTTGACACTTCTACTGGACGATTGGACATCCATCGCCACGTATCATATACGATTTGCATAGGGCATGACTAATTTTATCACTTCAATCGGCAGTCGTCTAATGTTTTATTTTGGCCCTGCTTACGTTCGGCGCTGCCGAGTTTGGACGATTCAGAATTTTATTCTGTCATTGATTATTATCCTAAAATATTTAGTGGATTTCCGAGTGATAATCTCTCCGTGGCCTACCTTGGTCGTAATCTTCTTCTTCCGGCCTCTTATGAGAAATGCTTGGGTTTCTTGCTGTGCAAGTTCCACGCGTATTAACGATAGTCATAACGGAATCTATCGATCACGTTTTCTTTTATGTTAATGATGTTGTCGTCTACATGTTTTGACAATCCTTACCACAGCTACGTCATCGCCAAAGTCAAAATGTTAGCATGGTCAAGAACTTATACGCGCAGTAAGCCATTGTACGTGCAGTTGCTTCCTTGCCGTAGCTTGATTTTCGCGGGTAGCGGGATGTTTGCAACAGACATTACGCAGACGGACAGACGGGCATGCTTAAATCGATTCAGAGTTTGATGTTGATCAAGAATATATATGCTTCACGGGTTTTCCGAAACTTCCTTCCGTGCGCTGCAAACGTTTCGACAAAATGAATATACCCCTCATCCTTCAGTGGTGGGCATAAAAAGCAGCAATTCACTGTCCAGTGCAATAGAGCGTACGTACGCCTTTCTGTATGTATGTGTGTGATTTCTTGTTGGTATTGTAATCGAAAACAGAGATATTTGTCGGAGATTCAAATTGCAATCTTAATGTTTTTATTTGATCAGTCTTGCTGTGCCGTTTGACTAATTAGTCACAAGGAAATTTTATTTAAGCCGTAACCTCACAACAGCAACGACAACACCATCCCAGTACTTTAAAATCATTGAAAACGAGAAGATAAACCAAAAAATGATTAATTGATCTCAACTTATAGTACGCGAGTAGGTATAGACGTATCAACTACTCCGTTACGTAGAGATCTACGTTGATAATTATTACTCGGATTTGCAAGTGCATCTTATTCTCGTTTTCGTTTTTATTTGTCGACTTGGAAATTCATTGAATTGCAGCGAATGGGTTTTTGTGTTTGGTTCTTCAAGAGAGAAAAATGTGTTCATTGTGTTCATTAGATTTATGATAGAACACAAAAATTGAAAAACTTATTAGCTGTAGAAAGTACAATCTCAGTCTCATAAAAGTGAATTAACAGAAAGAAAAAAATTTATTTATGAAATCTTAATCATGCCCACCTAGGCGTAATAAGTTTATGAAAATTATTCTTTTGACAAACTGATAAAATGATTTACCGATCGTCATATGAAAGTGGCAGACGACCATTTTTACCCGATGTCAATCGCGGCTTATGGTCTTGTCCTACACTACTTATATACGCCGGTCTCAGTATTGATTTCAGATTTGACATGCTCTCCATGTCCACCATTATAATGCCAACTTCTCCCTATCCATATAACGACCTTTCAAAACAATGGTTCGATCCGAATCGCAAAAAGTGGTTCGACCCGAATCATTTTCAATAGCGTTTGACCAGCGTTAGTCAGTGTACCAAATTTCATCAAAACGTCTAAAAAATTGAAACCTGCAGTTTGAACACAAGAAAGCAAAATGCAAAGACGGGCAGACGGACAAACAAGCTTAGATCGATTCAGAGTCTATTGGTATAACAAAAAGTAGGTCTATCTCAAGCCCTTCTGGATGTTGCAAACATTCGCACAAATCTAATACGCCATTGTACCACAAGTCGCGTAAAGAATAACAAGTAAAAATATTATAGTCGAGCAAGGCCAACTATGAAACACTCTACGCAAGATCGCTTAATACCATTCTTTATTTATTTAAGAATACCAAAATTTCAATGTGAATGCATACTTTTCGTTGGAGCACTTTCGATTTAGGTTGGCAGATATGCTTAAATCAACCCAAAATACATCGATTCAGTATAAACCACCGTCCCTCGGTGGAGGGCGTGGGAAAAACGTTTAATTTTAAATTTGAAAGTTTGCACTAAATCTATGATTAAATTTTAGGAAATATTTAGAAAGCGATATTAGGGCTAAATAATGCAATAGTTACTCCTCCCCAAAATATTATCGTCACGTGGATATTCGCGGAAGGCTTGTCGTTTAATTCGAAGAGAAACGCCGTTTAAAAATATTGGCTGGTAAGATTGTAAAAACCCGGCCCACTACTAATGTCATCGGCGCAAACCTTTTTAGACGGAACTAAGGCACTTGTTGCTTTTGAAAGGCAACGCAGCCTTCATTGAAAAATTCTCCCGACAACAGCTAAGGCAAAGATGATAAGTTGATTTTTACGCACGTGAAATTATCTCTCGTATCTCGTATTGCAAAATTCGTCAGGGAAACATTAGGAGCATTGAGCTAGGATCTGGAAATTATAAATATTGGGGAATTCTATATCTTCTTGTCCGATTGTCGTTGAAAGTGGCACAGCTGCTTATGTTTTCTCGTTTCGTAGAAAAAAATTAGAAATTCATAGCGCGTATCTGTTGTGGTACGAAGTGATGAGTAAAGAGCCAAAAACACGGAAGGCACTCAGGTGCTCTCAGTTTGTGTTGCATGGCGGGCGTATCCTTTATCTTCATTGGGCTCATTTTCAAACTCTGTTTCGAATTTGTGGGCCATATCTTCTTCTTCCCTTCCTCTTTCTCCTGGGTGCTGCCATTGTTTCGACAAAGTGCACACACCATCATTCGCTTCGCTGTTTATAAGCGTTGGTTTGCAAGTTGATGTGAGAAAAACTAGCTTTCCAATTAATGCTAATCACTTGACGCCCCTTTATTCTATAATGACTATGCAACCAATAAATCTTATCTAATTTATAGACCTGAATACCTACACAAATACTTCATTGACGTAATTTTTAACAAACATTTCGTGACATAAATGTTAAATTACTTTGCATTTAAGCTTAGGTTAGCCAGAATTCTTCAATCTTTCGTTAAAAGTTTTTCTCAGAAAGCTTTTCCATTTGATACACCTGTCAATATATTAAGAACAAGCAAGAAAACTATATTCCGGCGCTTTCGAATTTTTTATATCCATTCCCTTATCATTAACTTAATGGAAAAAACGAAATTTCCATACCATGGTATATTGTGTGGACGTGATTTTCTCTATTTTTGAACGCTTGGTTTAGTCTATTAGTAAAAACCGAGAAACACAGAAGCTCAGGAAGGCGCTCGGTTTTTACCGTACTGCAAATTTGCAAGCAATGTGTTAATTTTTGCGAATCCAATAATGCTTCCCTCTGATACGATGGAGTTGGCCAGACGGACATGCTTACGAATATAGCACTAGCCAAGAATGTATACACTTTATATAGATTTTGGCATTTGCAGGTGTAACTAAGACTCTCTTACGAGACCCTATTCTCACCTCCTCGTGCTTCTCGTTGGACGGTTAGCACGAAGAGAAGTTCTCTTCCTCCGCGATTGACTGATGACCACCTGGTAGAGATACTTTTTGGTGTCTTCTGGGTAACGAGTCAAGCTTTTACGGTTCTTGGGGGTTGCCAGCTCTCTTGGACTTTAACACGTTGGCCCGAATGACACAAGAAATGAAAATAATGCAGATCATTCGCCCCCTGGCGAAAGATACCAACAATCTTCCACTGCAACTTTGATTTTCGCAAAAAAAGTGAATTGTGATACACAATAATATTGAAGAGACGTGGCCGATCTTTTCCATTTTTGCACAGGTAGTACGGTATCGCCCATAGAATATACATGCAAATTTTTAAACGTTTATCTGCCGTAACTTGTGAGTAATAAGAAAATATCCAAGAGACCAACACTTTTTAGTAGTGATTCAAGATATCAATACTTTTTAGACGACGTGGACCTTCTCGGTTTCTTATTTTAGAATTTTAGAAATCATTTGCTTTTCCAGATCGTTCATCTGTACCCAATATTGACCATCGTTTTTGATGAATTTGTCGTCTCGAGAGATCGCAAACTTGAAGTGGGTTTAGGTTTGACAGCCGCTTTATATTTCATTTCTTTGTACTTTACATCGAATGTAAATTAAAACAAGTAAAAACATTCTTTCAGACCACGGCCCATCACTAAACACTCTATAACACTCTACATTTATTCATATAACTTCGATTCAAAATAAAGTGTAATATGGAAAGTGAACGTAAAAGAGGTCCGATTCGAATCATATTCAGCAACGATTGTTCTTGGGCAAAAAGCGTCGATGTACCAAATTTCATGGAAATATTTGAAAAATAACGGTTTATAGGTGGAACACAAGGAAATAGGGCGGACAGACCGACGGACAAATGGACAAGCTTAGGCTCAGAAAGTGATTGTGAATCGACCGGTATAATAAAAGGTGGATTGATCTCACGTCCTTCTGAGTGCTAGAGACAAATCCACACAAATTTAATATACCCTTGTACCTTGGTTAGGGCATAAAAAAGGGAAAATTATTTGAAAATTGTGATTGAAATTTATTATTAATAAAAGACGGGACGCTATGGTTTACTTTACTGCTATAACTTCAGATGCTTCTGCTACACAAACTATACTTAATTTGCTGTTAGTTTTCATAATTTGCTGGATATGTGGACGCGAACGTTTGCAACGCGACATTGAATTTATGGTGGAAAAGAAGTTCTCTGCATGGAAAGTCAATGTGTTAAGATTCGCCGCACCACTAGCCCTGTTGCTGACTTTGGTGAACGAAATGAAAGCATTTCTTAACTTTTCAAATAAATTTTAACTGATCTTTGTCTGTTTTAGTTACTATTTTCATGGACATGTAACCTCCACCACGGCAATAAAATTATTTGCTCTCATATTCACCGTCTTGCTGTGGATATTTGCGCCAGGCTACGCAGTCTTCTGCTTATGGCAAACGACGGGCAACACAAAGCACATGTAAAGAGATGTTGTCGTCCTACAGATTG
This sequence comes from Glossina morsitans morsitans, assembly GCA_001077435.1. Lineage (NCBI taxonomy): Eukaryota > Metazoa > Arthropoda > Insecta > Diptera > Glossinidae > Glossina > Glossina morsitans. The sequence goes on along the minus strand of CCAG010021421.1, from coordinate 91,631 downwards.
GTATCCTGTTCTAACACAATAACGTCAACATTACGAGGCAGCCGTGGGTAAGTTGAACACAACTCATCAGTGAAATGTGATTACAGAAGAAGTTATGCAAACCTAACATACGTCTACGCCCGCACGTAATTATTTATTTTAGCATTTTGTTTATTATTTAATTATATAAAATTAGTAAAAAGCAATACAGTTATTGATATAATCGTTTTTATTGTTATTGTTATTATTATTAATTTAGAGAGAGAAATAAATTCTAAGACTAAAACTTTAAAGCACTAGTATCTAGGGCTAGCGGTTTGCTATCATTATAAAAAGTTTGTTGCAAATTTATTCAAATTTCGATAATAATTAAAACTGAATTTATTTTCTTAAGCTTTTTAATTCGGCATTGATTTTACGGTATCTTTTAAAGTCTTCGTAAGCGGAACGCTCCTCCTCTTCCACTGGCAACCAAAAATCAGCTTTTAAAGCATTGCAAAAATTGTCTTTCGCTTTCCCAGATGAGAAGAACACTTTCTTCAGCATATGCAACGGTATACAAATTAAAGAGAGGGCACAACTTAACCAACCTACTGCCACCGCCCAGGAAGGATAAATAACATTATTATAACGTACCGTGCGAATAAAAATAATAGTAGTGAAGAAAATGAACTGCAAATAAATGGATTTTAAAAAAATAGGAAAAAACTTTATGTGTAAATAATAGAGAAAATAATGAAGAATAACGAGTTCCAATACGCCCACGCTAATAATAATAAGATAATAAATGGGCGGTAATTTCGTAATAAATTGAGAAGTTAACCGCAGTCACCGACGGTATCCTCTTAAACACGTCTTCACATTAGAGAATGCCTATAATAATCTCGAAGAAATCCAAGACTTACTTTCTAGTATGCCTGAATTTTAAATCGGAATAGTTATGTGAGCCAAAGTGACAGTCGCAAATCGACGTTCCAATGTGCCCATAGTTAATAATGTAATATGCGAGGACGTGGCTACAAAACACAAGCTTATCGGTATATTTTTGTGTTTACTATCCGCATGTTGTAGTTGTGTTGGTTCTCTTGTAATATTCAAAAGGCAACAAGTTAAAACACTGCAATGCGGCTCGGCCCCCATTAAATACACTAAACCACCCCACTTGTACAAATAACGACTTTTATGCGGGAAGTACTCGAAACCATTTTCATGTCCGAACCATTTTCAATAGCATTCGTCTTTGATAGAATATCGGTGCAGCAAATATATCAAAAATTTCCGACCTTTAAGCTAAACACAAGAAAGCCAGACGCATAGGCAAACAGAAAAGTTTACATCGATTCAGAAAATGATTAAAAAAGTAATTCTGAATGGGTTGGCGTAATAAAAGAAGTATCTAACTTAACACCCTTCTGAGTGCTACTTAACATACCCTTGATACCATAGGATATAAAATGCATCAAGGTTTATAAAATGCCCGTGTTCATCACAATCACTGAACGCTCATTGAAACTTAGAAATTAATTTAAATGGTCCCCCCGTCCGCCCACCTATGACTGTATAATCAGAAAAATTGCCGTAGACAATGATAGCTTGCATTTGCGTTTACAGAGGACTTACAGAAGAGTACGATTTGCCAAAGGTCCCAACAATAATAATTAAAAAACTCGAACAAGAAAGCTAAAGAAACTGAAAACTTGGTATATTTATAACAAAAGTCCATTTCGGGCTCCGTCCGCTGTACATGTCCCCAATTAATAATCTTGCAGATGCTCTAAAGGGAACATTGCCTCCTTATCTCGTACATATTCATTATTTCATCAATAGAATACCAAAAAGTGCTCAAATGCTTACCAATAATATTGAAGGTGTTATGTATTTCCAGCAATAGAACCATAATTTTCCCGGTTTTCGGCCAATCATAAAATATATATCGTCAACGAACTCGTTAATACCATACAGCCAAGCCACCATAATAATTTCGAGAAGACATATTAATATAACGGAAATGGAAGCCGAATACCAATCCAATAGTTGTAAGATGTACATACCACCCTAGCAAAAACAAGGTTAGAAATGTATATATAAAACACATTACAACATTACAGTCGTGCAAGAACGACTATAAAATACCCTACATCACTTTACTTAACGTAATTCCGTCATAAAATACGAAAAGTTAAACTTTGTTGTCATATAGAGGCGTATTTTTCATGAAACTCACCCTATGTGAGGGGGAGCAGAAAAGCAGACCTAAGTGATTCAAGTGTAGCAAAGTAAATTTAGCCTTCAAATAACTATTTTTGTCGTCATCAAGTAGTAGAAGTACGACTTTATTCTTTATAAGCCCGTTTGCATAGTCTTCCGTCCTCTCTATATTTCTCACATTCTTTTGTATCAAAACACAAGCTCTTAGATTCTTTTTAATAAAGGTCGTTTCAAAATTGTTCGAGAGGGACAGCCGATCAGAGAAATAGTCAGACAGTCAGTTAGACGGACAATCGATTAAACGGACAATCGGTCAAACGGACAGTGGATCAGAAGATCGATGTCATAATAAAAAATTAGATTTATCTCAGGGCTTTCTGGGTGTTGCATACATCCGCACAAGTAATGTAGGGCATAAATATTTTCTATGCGTTTAAAACCACTTACTTGGGTCACTAAAATTATAGAAAACGAAAACATGGCCAGACAAGATATTAAGGTCACCAAATATTTATAAGGTCTTACTGCCGGCAGTTCATCCAGCACTGAACTTATTATTGCTTCGATTTGCACAAACTTTACATTAGAAGGATTAATAGACAATATTAAGAATATGGCCAGTCCAGTGCACTACGTACCACAGTATCTAAGCCGAGCAAGAAAAGCATTAAGAAGAATAAAGTTGCCCAAATCCGGGATAGCGGTAGCATCGCTATGGCCTGAGGATAGATTACAAAAGCTAGACCAGGACCAGAGGTGGCCACTGTAGCCACTGGTATACCAGTTTGTTCTAGGTTCCGACAAAATCTATTTACGGAAATAATTTTAGAATTTATTTATTTTAGAGCTTACCTGACAAATATCCGAGTACTGAAAAAACTACAAAACCAGCAAAAATGCTAGTCGAGCAATTGACGATAGGTATTAAGATGGCATCTCCTTTAGCATTGTTACGAAAACTATTATAACTGGCCATATTCACGATGCCGCCCCATCCAGGACCCAAAGAGAAGAATATTTGTACAGCAGCATCGGCCCATACCTTCAAATCTAAGAGACGAAGCCATTCGGGTTTTATATAGAAAATTATGCCTTTCGCAGCTCCCGGCAAGGTGATACCGCGTACGAATAATACGAAAAGTATTAAATAAGGGAACGTAGCTGTAAAGTAAACCACTTTACCGACCTTTACATAACGAATAACATAAATGTTAAAATGAACGGTTTTGAAAATGTTTGCAGCTTACTCCTACCGTTTTAATACCGTTTATAATGCAAATATAGACTAAAGCCCAAGCCATCGCTAAACTCCAAAATAAAGGCCATACTATGTCACCCAACTCTTCAATGCCCTTAGAAATTCGAAGAATTTCGAAACTGAAAGCAATTATTTAGCGCAGAAAAGACAAAAAATTTTCATTTTTATACCTACTGGAAGAATTCGTCGGCTGGTGTTCTAAGATCTTCACGTTCAGTAAAATTATGATGCATTACCTAAATCAAGAAAGAGAGAACCTTAGTATAAGATCAACTTATTCGCTTTCTTTTCAACTAATGTTTAAGACTTACTTGATGAACGTCAATGCAGTGATCGGTGTTCCACGAATTATCACAAGAATCCCAAGGAAGTTTAGCTTGAAATATTATATGCTTAAGAAACATTAACGGGTAAGCGATAATGACGGAATAATATATCGTGCATATGATATTTATAACAACTATCGCATAACCGGCTCCTGAAAGTATTTTTTTTTTAATTAATTTCTTATTTGTCCCGTTGTATATAAAATTCGATAAAATAAACCTTTAAATAAGGGCGCCATGCGAAAGACACCAATGCAACCAATACTGGAAAATTGACCCATGATGATCTCCATGAAAAATAGTGGTATGCCGCAAAAGAACAACATTAACAGATAGGGGACCAAGAAAGCGCCTTCGAAATAAAAGTTTATAATGAAAATTCAAAATTTCATTAATAAAGTTTTTTTAAGTTAAAAGGAATAAATCGATTCGATCGAGAGTAGGTAAACCAACAGCGAGAGCATATGTCAAATATTTGTAAAGCATAAAAATACGTATCCAAACATTTTCGATCAGTGTGATTAGAAGAGTTGATTTTGCGATCTTCGCGCTAGACCTTTGCTTGGATCATCTTAATCTCAGTTAAATTTCCGTTTTCCGTTCTTGATTTCAGCATACATTCAAAACTCATTTCATTCGACTCATGGATACGTTCTCTCTATCTTATTCAAGGACGTCATATGTACGTATGGACGCACGTCACATATGGAAATGCGATTTGAAGTTTTGTGTATCCGTCTACCGCTTTGGTATTAAATAATTCGCATTCTATCGCGCTCTCCAATATCACATAATGAACTATATCAGGCAATTATCATAACTTTCTAAAGACTTTTGAATGCAAGCTATTGCAGATGCCGTAGGTTCTAAAATATAGATCCAGGCGTCACACAAGAGCTATTTCCTCAAGTACCAAATTCGGTAGGGCACATTAATAGAGAGTTTGGAGCTTTTTTTAACCTAAACTGTTAGGTGTTTAAAAGAAATGTACGGATCAGACCGATAATTCTATTCACGGACTATGGATAAATGTATATAAGAATTTTCGAGCTAAGGCTTGAAAATATTGCGTAGAATTGCTTTCAGTCTTCTTTCCCGACTATTGCAATGTTAACATTAAGGGATATGTATAAGAGAAGCTGAATTTACGGCACTTTGATGAACTTGGTAAGTCGTCGGTCGAGATGTATATAAGCTTCTGAACGTTTCCGTCAATATTTTTACATTTTTCGCTTCTAACCCGAGTATGTTTTCATCTTAATAACTTTAAATTCTGCAAATTTGATAGCTCCGAAGGGAGACTAAAAGTGGATGCTTTTCTCAAAAATGAAGAAATCTTCCTTTTCTCTAAGATGAAGTAGTATTCCAAAGAGCGGTACTTATAATGTTACCCAAAGAAAATACCGCAGCGAGAAGAAAGTCAATTAAGAGGATTTCACGAACTACACTTTCCTAGTTTTCGTACTTTCCATTTTAATGCCATGGACGAAACGTTTCAATAACACGACGAACGAAAGATGGCTAGACATACATTAGATGGATAGATAATCAATTAGATGGATTATGACTGAAACGACGGGAAACCCCATATTGATCTCTGAACATTCTTTAGACGTTACACCAACCCTTACCAACCTTTAACTTCTTTTTTTTTGATAGTTAAAAATATATCCGAAAGTTGTTCATATTTTGAAATGGGTTTGAGCTTTTCTTCACATACACATAATTTTTGTAACTTCGCACTCGTTAGAATAAAGGCGTGCAAAGTCACCGGAACACTAACATTTACATCCTGTTCAATTATTGTACGAACAAAGTCTCAAATGACGTTTAAGAAAATTCTTTTTAGAGAAGTTGCGAACACGTTTAATACTACTTTACTGTTCCTATTCTATAGGTTACAGAATTTGTTGAGCAGCGTCAGGATAAGTGTTTGCTAACTCAGTCATATCAATTTAGTTAACATAACTAGATACAGTAACACACATAGCTAAGCTTTAAGCGAAAAAAGCAGGCGTGCATTTGTCTTATAAAGCCTTTTAAACCTCTCTTCTTTTCTTCTTTCTTCTAAATCTATACAAAGTATTAAACTATCAATATTGTTGAGCAAATGTACAAAGCACTTCTTTGAAGCGTGTAAATAATAAATTTTGAAAACAAATAAAACACTATAGTGGACCACGACCCACCATTAAATGCCCTAAGCACCTTACAGTTATTCATCTAACGATTATTTAATGGAAAGTAGCGCAAAATGTGGTTCGATCTGAATCACATGCGATAACATTCGTCCTTAGGAAAAAGACGTCAGTGCAACAAATTTCATCAATTTACCTCAAAAATTGTGGGCTGTAGGTTGAACACAAGGAAAAAAGGTGAAAAGACGGACGAACAAACTTAGGTATAATAGAAGATGGGTTTGTCGCAAGTCCTTCTGGATGTTGCATGTATTCGCGCAAATTTAATATACCCTTCGACCACAAATGGTGTAGAGTACAACCAGTAAAGCAAATGCAGTTTTACATTGAAAATTTACCAACCCATACTTATGTTTCCATGAGAAATCGAATTTCGCATCTAAGCTGCTTATTTACTTCATGTCTTCTATATCTTAGACATGTTTCCAATTAAAATAGTAAAATATAAATTTAAAAATACTCGACTGCGGCTGAGATCTTCCAAGTTACTAAAATAAGTAAGAACATTATAGTCGGCCAATGCCGACTATTACACACCCTACACCACTTTTCCTAGTACAGTTATTCGCTCTTTTTGATAATAATACTCCGAGAAGTACACATTATTTTCACGCAAAGTCATAACTGAAGGTTAGATTATCCCTCCATATAAGAGTTTGCGTTTCGTGATAACGCCTATATATGTGAGGGCCCAAAAAAAATAGACGTTTGTGATCCAAATTCGCTACCGTCAATGTTTTAGTGAAACTGAAAATTAAACCTTTTTTCGAAGGACTTACTACTCATGGAACATCTTATATGGGGTGAGGCGAAGAAAAAAATCCAGGTGGTTCCAATTAGGTTGACTTAATTTTTTTACTTAATTACTGTCGTAAACAAATTTTCATTACAAAAAAATTCACAATTAGGCTCTTTTGGTGAGCATTTCCTTAGAAGCGGTGGTATCCAAAAATTAGACCTACGTGCTCCAAATTCGGTAAAGTAAATTGCGTTATCAATTTACTATCATGAGCTAATTTTCGCCATGAATAATTGGAAATTCGACCTTCTCACGATGTAAAGCTTCCTATTCTATAGGAACGGTTATACGAGAACGAGTTCAAAAATTTGTCACAGCTGGTCGAAACGATTTGGAATGCCGAAATACTACTATTTCGCAAATTTCTTCCCTTATAACGACTTTTCATAATAGAGTGGTAGAAAAAGTGGACCGATCCGAACTGTTTTCAATAGTGTTCGTCCTTGGGCCAAAGTACGTCTGTGTGCCCAACTACATCAAAAATATTTCGAAAATTGGGAAGTGCAGCTTGAACACAAAAATACATGGACAGACATCAGATGGACCAACGGCCAGACAGGCTTAACTCTATTTAGAAAATAATTTCGAATCGATCGGTATAATAAAAAGTAGGGTGTATATTAAGCTTTTCAGGCTGTTACATACGCCCATATTAACGTAATACACCCTACACCTCAAGTAACGTAGGGTACATAAATAAATTCGGAAAGCGAATAGAAAAAAAAGACGAATTAAAAAAATACTGCTGCTCCTGTCGAGGCTCGAACCCGTAACCCCGGCATTCTTCATATCATTTACTAATTATAAGTAAGATGCGTTAAGCACGTTGAAGTCGACCATTTCTAACCTTTAGTACCCATTGTTAACTATCTTAAATATAAGCAAAATTAAGACGAATTAAAAAAATATTGCTGCTCCAGGTGAGAACTTTGGTTTTTATAAATAAAAATGTATTTTTGTATAAAATAAGCGAAATTAACCATTTTTAGGCATTGTTAAGCATAAAGAATAGAAAGTATTTTTGATAAATCGTTACATGAAGAACCTTTGTTTTCTTGAGTATTATAAGTAAAAAGTTATACATATTGTGCAAATTCAATTATTGTACTATTTTATTATTTATTTTTATTATTATTATTTATTATTAGAATAACTACAAACTCCAAAATTTGACAGTGTGGTGAGATTTTTTTCACCATTTCTCTTATCTATTGAAAGCAACTCTGTGTTGTCTCCATTCTCCACAAATGGTACTTCTTCTTTAATAAACTACGAGAACGAAAAATCTAGTTAACGGCTTTCCGTGAAACCAAAGAAATTGTGGACGAAGAAGTTTGGCAAAGTGAAAAATTGTTAAATAAAACCCAAACAAAAAAAAAATTGCGAAAAAATATTTGAAAGACGCATCCGCACAGTTTTTTAATTTTGAAAGGAAAAAATTGCATTAAATTAATTTTTAGTTTGTGTATTATTCAATAAACTAAGTTTTTGAAGATAGAGAAATTCTACGGGAATTAAATTAAAAATGTGTATACCATTTAATATAAAATATAATTATTTAATAAATTAGTTTTAGAAAAGAGGAATTGCGCGTGAGTAAAATCGTATTGATCGTGTGGAAAATATTTTTAAAAGGAGAACCATCTGAGATTCCTAGAGTTTTCCTGGAAATCTCGTTGATGTCTCCTTAGCAATTTTGTATGTCGATCCGCGGCATAATAATAACGATACTCTATAATAGTAACGAATGTGTGAATGTGCGAATGAGTGAGGGAGTGATTTATTGAATGCGTGTTTGCTAAGGTTACCAAAGATGAACTTCACAGGCTGTAAGGTATATTATATTCAGAAGAACTTGAGATAGATCCAGGTTTCGATTTTGATCCATTCCTTTTGCACACAATCTATCTAACAATAGATTCTAGATAGTTGTACACAAACTGCGTTGTTGCATGCCATCGATATGAATATAACGCAGGTGGACAACTCTTGCTGAAGCTAGAAAAGCGAACTGAAAGTGTGATTTACTTTCGACAAATCTACTTGGAAAAATTTCATCTTTGGTAACTTTAACAAACGTGCGTTTTGGTTGACTAATGATGTCGCAAAAAATGCTTCAATGCAATGTGAATTCTTTTTTTTTCTTTCTTCATAATTTGTATAAAAGTAAAATAATTTACTTAATTTTTTTGCGAAAAAAAAAAAAAAATGCTTTTCTGGTCTTGTGGATATAGGCATTAAAGTAGGAACAATAAATTGAAGTTATTTGCTGTTGTAGGAAAGCTATTCTTTTGAATATTTTCTTGCCACTGCAACTTGTAGATATTCATGGACGTTTTTTTTTTTTTAAAAAGCCCATATATAAATATGTTTGTGTATATATTGAGTATGTATTTCTATGCACATATGTGTAAATTCTTTTACATTAACGAGCTTTCTGTCTTTAGTGGAGATACGACGATTCGGTCAAAAGGAAGCGCATGTTTGTGAAGGAGAAAGGTTTTGGTCAATTTTTAATAATTTTATATGCGTATGTTCACTGGAAGGTCTGATGAAAACAAAAGTAAAATTATTATTTATTCATTAATAGAGTTAACGAGAAAATTTTACATGTTTTACATACCATGAGACAATTTTTTTTATAAAATCTAAGAGAATTTATTAATTCTCACGCATACCAAGGAAACAAATTTTTACTTGGATCTTCAGCTTTTAAGCACGCCATGGCATTCTTTATATATTTTAGACAAATTCTTCAAAAGGCCTAAAAGTGTACTAAAACAACTCCACCAATGTCTAACTAATAGTGAATCGTGATGATTAAGATTTCATAATTACTTTGGTTACATCGACCAAATCCGCAACAACAATTAACTTTTTTTTATATATTTTAATGTTTACTAAGTTATGCTTTAAAGCATGGTGTGTGTGTTTGGTTTACTGCATTTGTTAAAATGTAAACAAATCGGTAAAAGCATATATATTTTACTTCGTGTTAACCGTCTGCGCAAGTTCGATCTTAAAATCGTAAAGTAGCCTCACGCATGCAGTTGTGCTTATGTTTTTGTGTATGCAACCATTTATTTATTTAAGTATGTATTTATGCAGTAGTGGTACAAATAAATTCCTCCCGGTTTTTCATATATTTACAAGTAGTTTGCTTTGAAGGCACCTTTACAGGTTGATGATAGCTGTAAAGTGTTCCTTTTAAAGCAGAGCGCGTTTGTGTAGAGGGTGCTGAAAGCTCTACAAAACAGTTCCCCGTATTTAAAAATAAATAAAAATCAAAAAAATGTGAAGACATCTAAAAAACATTTACAGACGGAGCGGATAAAATTTAGTCTATAAGGTTTAGTATGTAGTTGTGGTTATTATTAATTTGAAATTTACATTCACCATATAAAAAATATAAAATTATTATATAAATAAATTAAAATTAAAAAAAAAAAATCGTTAATTCATTTATATTTAACTTGACAATTATTTATTTTTATTTTTGCTCCACACCACCATGGCTGCATAGCATTTTAACAAAAATTTTACATTCCTTTGTATAATTGGTTTATTTTGTACTCAATTTTATTTTCAAATTTATTTTCAGATCCGTCTCTTATTATTTATTTATAATAACATATATTTATTATAATATATTATCCACATTATATTACTATAATAATTTTATTTATATGCATATATATATTAAGTGTTATAATTATTATGCCCTGGCAAAAATTCCGGACCGACTATTTAGTGAATTATTGAAAGAATACCCCGAGTTGTGGGGTAGTGGAGGACGTAGGGTATGCACACAACTGTGACTGACGGAGGAAACTGATCAGTTAGTATCAGATAAAGCAGTTTTGAGAAAAATTTATACAATTAGGCGTAGTTTGAGAAGGGTAAATAGAAGCAGGGACGGTCGGACACTAATGCTTGAATACATTTGACACGCGCGGAAATCGGGGTTGACGGGAACGATAAATAAAATGACGGGCCAAATACGACACAACAGAAATGTACAGATTGAGACTGACAACCAGGGCGAGGTAAATGAAATGACGAGCCAAATACGTGACAACAGATATATACAAGTGGGAGATATGGTAGAGAGGGAAGAAGAGGCAACGGACACGCAAAATATTATAGAGGTGACAGAAGAACCGAGAACTAAGGTGCCATATGCAGAGGATATGGTAGAAGTAGAAGGCCCCGCTAACTTTACGAATCAAATTTATCTGTCTGAACTATCGACATCGGCTCAGGCGAAACTGATCCGGATGATTAAACGGCTTACAGCAGAAAATGAAAATTTGAAACGGCGCCTCGAAGGATATCAAGGCCAGGAAGCCGATTTAGAAAATGATTCCGAATCGATCGGTATAGTAAAAGTTGGGTTTATCTTAAGCCCTTCAGGGTGTTACATACGTCCGTACTAATTTAATACACCCTGTACCGCAAGTGCCGGAGAATACATAAATAATTTTAGAAAGCAAATAACAAAAAAAAAAAATAAAGATGAAATAAAAAAATACTTCTGCTCCAGGTGAGGCTCGAACTCACAACCTCGGCATTGCTCCTATGTTGGCTACTGCACCATTTACTGATTATAAGTACCGTGCGCTAACCAATTGCGCCACTGGAGCTACAAACTACGCCAGCAACATTATCTTTATATATAAAAATTGGTAATTACATTAATTTACCTTTACAGATATCAACGTAGCGATCCTTATTTATTTATATATATTTTTTATGTTTTTTATATTATATGTATTTTTTATACTTATTTATTACTGCTATTGCCAATATTATTAGAGTTTTAAATTAAGTTTATAATGGTGTAGGCCTACAGGGGACCCAACTGTTCAACACAATTGGCAACGCGTCTATCACGGTACCTCAAGGGTGGTGTGGAAAATCGTCCCAGGCAGACTGAGCTACTTTGTTTGTTAAGGGTATGATCTATATAAGTATTATTGTTATTAATATTCTTGATGAAATCTACGCTAGCGGTTGGTTATCATTGCACTGCCAAGAATGATAGTGGAAGTAGCAAAAAGTTCTTGGAAACCATACATTTTACACCTCAAAATAAGCGTGGCACGCGCTACAAAATCTACAATAATGTGAAGAAGATATTTACAAAAATTTTTACAAGACGGGAAGGCCACCATAAGTTTTAGAGAGCCTGCGGGAAATCTGCTAATTAAATGTGATCCAATACAATTGAATTTGAAAGGCGGTCTCGAGAGTGAAGGCTCCATATCATTAACTCAATTAGATATCAGCAATAATCAGCTATGTGCTGATAAATCTTGGCTTTGGTTGCATAGTAAAACACTACGACTAATGTAACCAATGTACTAGTTTTGATGACTTCGTTGTTGCTCTGTTGCCGTTTACGCCTGTTTCCCACCCAAAGCAATACAATGGAATTTTCATAATCTACAAATTTTTCTGTTCCCTTAACTTGCTTCTTAGTCTCTTTTTCATCCTGGGTTAAGTGAGTTTGTGCATTTTTCATATTTTTATACCATTAAGCTTATAACTCGTTGAACTGAAAAAACTACTCTGAATTTGGTGCCATGCTGAGTTTGAATTGGTGTAATGTGAGAGCCTGAATTTGGTGCCATGTGAATTTGAATGAGAGTATGAATTTGGTTGAATGTATACGCTATTGGAAATTGGTGTAGTGCGAGAGTATGAATTTGGAAATTGGTTCAATGCGGGAATATGAATTTGTTTACAAAGTTGTGAAGCAACAACAAATTTTAAAGTAATTTATTTTACAGTTCTATTTGGCGCATGCTAGACATGAATATGCCAATAGGTATGTTTTAATAATTTATTAAAATTTCTATTATTTTTATTTTTTTCGTTTTAGACGAAGTTGTATTTGAGTATTCCACTTCCTAAGAAAAAAAATTAGTGTAACCAATTGCACCACTGGAGCTACAACAACATTATGTCAATATAAACACTTGAGATAATTCTTTAAAGGAAAATTCAATGCATAATAAGTTTCGCACGATGGAGAATATATGAATATATGCAACGTATTAAGCAACTATGTTTGATTGGATTAAGTCATAAAAAATTCCAATTATTTTGCTCATATTCTGAAGTATCCTGTCTTACATTACATAACATTTGCTTATGCAATTTGCTTTTTTTGTTTTTATGAGTAAATTCACTAATAAAATTTCAAACTCATTATTGCAAAGTTCTGTTTTGTTGTTTATGCAAAAAACTTACCGCCACCGCTTCGATAACATAAGTATGGAAATCTCCATATATTACCCAAACCAACTGCATAGCCAATGCATGATAGTATGAATTCTCTTTTTGAAGACCAATTACCACGTTTTTCATCGTGGTGACGCTGTCTATGCTCCGCGAGTGCAATAGCTTCCTGGGACCGCATTTCTAATTGCATAAAAAATGACTTTGATTCTATATATCTTTCATACTGAACTTATCGAAAGCCATCTTTTTAGCACAGGAAATAATTCCCTTTTTTTACATACATTTTTTTACCTTAAGCTTTTTTGCTGTTAATTTGAAAACTTTCATTCCTTTCACTCGAATGCCTTTTCTAGACTGAATATCATTTCAATTTTCACGATGTTTGTAATTCATTCATGTTTGCACCAAATAGCGCATCTTTTTAAACTACTTCTCAGTAAGTGCATTATGTTCACCATAACATTTAACGATCTATCTTCTTATTCTTGCCCCTCTCTTTGCGAATAATATCAAACTACAATTCAGGTAAACTCTGCCCAGTTATGTTGTACGATGTCGTATATGTTATATGTAGACATTAAAAGGCTAAAAAAAACTTTAAAAAAAAACTAATTGCACGTGTAGAGTACTTGGGATTTTGCTTTATTCAAACTTTTTTTTGACTTATACGCAATCGTGCTCTTTTCAACACCGACTTGCGTTTTCTCGCTAATTTAAAACTAATTTAAATATAATTTAAGCATTAGTAGACTCTGCTTGTGTCTTTAACGGATGAGAAAGTGAGTGGAAACAAGAAAACACTTGTATTCGGTTTGGGATCTTATCCCAATTCCTCATCAACTCGATAATCCCGCAGGTCATCTGTCAATTAATCGGTTGGGATCATTTTCGCGTCTAATTTTAGGACGGCCCCCATCAAATATGAACAAATGCTATTTATGAACTTTATTTTTTTTTAATCCTCACATACCTATTAGTTTAGAAACTTACAGCCGTATTCTGGCATTATGTTTTCTTGTTATAGTTTTCATGTTTTTAAGCACCTAACTAGTCTTTCAGGTGCAATTATCGCAGTGCAACATCCCAATATTAATTTTGTTAAATCAAAAAAACTACAAAAAAAAGAAAAAAATGCTTACGACTTGTGAATTTGCGGTTAAGAAAAGAGAACGTGGATTCTACTCTAAGAGCTCACACGACAACAAAGTATAATTTTTAATACTTCTTGAAGAAGAAGAAGAGTTCCAACAAGAACAATGGGATAGAACTCTGTCCTCTGTTCCCTATTAAAATATCTATCGTTCAGTGATAGTTGTAATATTAAACCTCCAATACGAAGAAAAATCCAACGGCATAGATATGTTCAGCACTATTTTCTCAATTGCATGTTGCTTTTTACTTTCTTCCTCCTCTCTGCATGCTTGTGAATTGTACGCAATCGAACAATGGCAACAAAATCAAAAATTTGAATTATACTTGTCATTATGAGTTCGAATGCGACATAAAATATTTAAATATCTTTATAAAGACCGTCTGATACGGTTTTTAAAAACATATAACGTTCTTTTCTTACGCCCCTTTAAATAATCGAAGATCCTGTTGTAAATGTAAATTTCAGTTATTGTATTGAAATTTCACACAAATTTATCCAAGTTCAATAAAACAATTAGGAATTGGATGTTAATTAAACTCCCACCGACAGATATATGCAAATACGAAATCGGAAGTTTTGTATAGAAAATATACGTTTACGTTATGAAAATGGTAAAAAATGGCCAGCTATACGCTTTTACCATTCGTTCGGCAATTCGTGGACCACATAAATTTAAAAATACTACCAGTTTGTTGCGAACAGCGCATCCACTCGTCTTATTCACATCTTCAACTCGTGCTCCATCACAGATCATATAGGGTCGCATATTCTGCTTGAGTGCTTCGAATCTGTCTCGAACTAATTTGTAAAGATTAACCGTTGCAATCTACGGGTTCTAGATGTTTGGTATATGTGTTGTGTGTGATGCCACACATGAAATTCATATTTTTTCATTGTTTTACAAAAACAAAGTGTAAAAACATATGAATATTTCAATGTCATAAGAGAGATTTTGGACACAAACCGCGCAGGAAAGACACAAGCGGAATGGAACACTTTGTAACCCATTCTGATGCCATAAACAAAAACAGCTCTCATCTCATTTGGTGGCATCGAAGATCGGCCAATAATTGATTTAAAAGGGTGTACCTGCTGGTGAAATATAGACAAAATCTCTTTAACAAACACACAGACAATCTCTGCAACAAACGAAACATCTGCTTAATAATGCCGGTAAAAATTAAAACTCTTTCAGCTCCGTTAATATTTTCCATGCTACTGGCAGCCTTGTTACATATCGTAATTCACAAATTCATATCGTAAATGTCTGTGAGCATATGTTATTTAACAGAAAGCGACACGTTCGTAATGTTATTTAACAGAAAGTACCGCGTTCGTGATGTTATTTACAGAATAAGCTTGGACGTCAACCTTAATCGAGTATACTTGTTTTCAATCTCTTATGAGCGTAGTGGTGTCATCTACATGTCATGTATGAAATGTTGCCATTTTAGTATTGGTACAAAATCACATCCAGAGGTCGCTAAGTTTCGAATATTCATTGAACATACTCTCAGTTGACAGCAAATAACTCGTATTATTCTTTGTTTGAAAACGAATTTTATTTAAGCGGCAATCACACGGTTTCTATTGCTTTTGTTTAATATAATCATTCAAAAACAAGAAAGCCCAATAAATACTATGTTAACCCGCAAGAACACCACCGCCAGCAGCAATGATAGCAATAATGCCATCAGCTATGTGCGAGATTTTAGTGTTCAGGCTAATTATTATAAGAATAACAAAAGCGATGAAGCGCTAGTGCTCTTAAATCGTAGTGCTTCGTTATTGAGTACGGCTATACAACCGCAATACTTTGCACCTAAAAGTTTGGAAATATCAAAGTTTTTCATCGATTTGCATACGGTGATGGGTACATTGTCCAATGATTCGGACGCCTTATGGTCTTGCGTCGCTGTATTGCAGCATTGTTCTCGTAATTTAGAAGCTCATAAAGCCATTGCCGAAGAATACAGATTCCTGCCATTGCTCACTTTTATATTGAAGAATACGCAGACCAGTGATAAGCTACAACGTGTATTACTATTAATACAAGATTTGTCGTTTGGCATTCGGATCTCGTGGGAGGAACCTTATCTCGTTGTACTATTGGGGCAGTTAGTACAGATTGTTTACCAGGCGTCGGAGAAAGGTGAAGACGTACAAGCTCAGTTGGCGTTGTCAATTTTGATAAATATATGCTACAAAAATTTTGTGGTGTTGTTCTTGTTTTTGAGATCCGTAAACATATCCAACTTCAGCAAATGCATAAAAAATTACGGCATGTTGGCCAGTAAAATGTGCATTATCCTTTCCGATGATATATGTGTACCGGATCAAAATGAATTGCATTTATTTTTACGATCAAGTTTTAAAACCATCGGCGAATGCATTAAAAGCTGGAACGTGCCGCATTTAAGACACATAGTTGATTTCTTGAAAGATTCTAAAGCTCACAGTGGTTTGCAACAAGCTATGCTTAGTTATAAAAATTATTGTGAAGACATTGAAAAGCTACTGGACGTAAGTATTAAAACATTGCATTATTAATGTAAGTAAAATTCGTAGGAAATTCCTTCCATTTTTCGAAAAATTCTTCTACTTAGCTATTAGAAGCGCGCAATGCAACCGATGATGGCAATGAGGATCAACGTAAGCAGCAGCAAATTTGCATGGGTTTATTATTTCAACTCATTGAATACATTATGGAATTGTCTACACTGCCAGATAGTGGAGGTGATGAGAATTCCATTATTAGCTTAGACTCGAATATACCACGCATTTTTGAGTTTTTAAGCACTTGGTTGGAATCGGACGTATGCGGAGTGAAAGCCATTAACCTACTGGACACCTTAGTAAGATTAGGTTTGTATTTTGATAAGATATTTGTGCGGAAATCCGTAAGCATACTTTTTAAAATTTCTTCTTAAGCTAAAAGGGAATTAATAGCTCCACGAATAGCGCGAGATCCTTCACTGATTATACAGTTAATAACCGCATCTGAGAAGCCCGAAACTTCCCCTCTCCAAACCGCAGCAGTATTACAACTTTTAATATCGCTTTTACATCATCCGAAAACGGAGAAATTAATCTTGACCAAAATTACGGAATCATACTTTGATAAACTTCTATCACCATTATTGTCGGTAAAACTGAAAATGCCTGACAACTCCTTAAGTATGGCTGAAATAGAAAAGTCTATACTTTGCTTATTGCTATTAATCAATTTTGCCGAAATCGCTAAAAAAGCTTATTTCGAAAAATGTTGCACTCTGCTGCAATTGCCACAAGTGCAAAATGCTTTGGCCCGTGCCTTAATCGACGGTAACGAAAATGTATCCACAGCGGTTTTCCACATTTGTCAATTCGAACATTTTCCACAAGTTGAAGTGGCCAAGGTAAAAATAACTTTAAAACAAAGACTGGATAAAATTAATTCTTTTTTAACACATAGCACTTATCCAGATTAAATAGTTCATTTGCATCCTGTAAAGCGTCCTCTTTGCCCTCAGATGAACAATGGTGCAACATGAACGCTGTATTAAAAAGTCAAAAGGCTTTTGTAAGCAAAGAATTTGAAGAACGGCTGCAAGCTCTCATTGAAACTATAACTCAGGCGAACCGCAATAATCAACTAAATAATCTGACTACGTCACAAATTATCGAACTTTTCAATTATAAAATTGAAAAGTTGTCAACCTCTGAAGAAAACATGCAAAAGAGACTTGAACAGGCTAGCGAAGAGGTACAGATTTTATATTTTTACTTTAGGGAAAAATTGTTTTCTTTTTTTATAATTAAAATCTTTTAGATTAGCCATTTAAAGCAGCGGCTTAATTTGCAAAATGCTGAATTGGAAAGGTATCACACCATGAATTTTGAATTGCATATTAAGCGAGAATCATTGCAGACCCAATGCCAAGATCTGAAGCAACAACAAGATACTTTGAAACGTAATATGAATAACCTAATGAAAAAATTATCGGAGCAATCGGAAAATTTGCAAATTGCCGAAAAACGTTTAGCCGTTAAAATATCAGATATGATTGGTAATACTTATTGCACTTAACAGCCGTTAGTTACGTTTAAAAACTTTTTGCCTTCTTTTAGTTTTGCAAAAGGATTACAACGAACTCAAAGATCAATTGCAAGCCAAAACCGAAGAATTGGATAAATTGCAAACTGCAGCCAAGGAAAATGTAAGTGTATTTTTGCATTTGACTCTTTTGCAATCTTTATAGCGGTATATGAATAAATCATACAAAATAGTACAAGATTTACTCCTCTTTAGTTTAGGCTGTAGTTTTTCATGTATTTATTTTTTCGCACATAAGTGTCGTTAAGTGCCAACGTCTTAAATAATTAGATATCTCGCGACAACCTTTTAGAATCAATTTTAAAGAAAATTTCTTTGATACAAGAGTACAAGAGTTAAGTTTGTGCAGATGTGTGTAACGACCAGAAGGACTTGAGATACCGTTGTTAAACCGTTCGAGTAAGATTCACTTTTTGAATTGATCTGAGCTTGTCTTCCCGTCTGTCTGCCTTGTTTTCCTGTATTCAACCTCCAGTTTGCAATTCTTGAGATATTTTCATGAAGTTTGGTATACCGACAACTTTGGACCAAGGGCGTTGTTTAAAATGAGTTGTATCGGGCCACTTTTGCAGCTACTTCTCATCTAACGCTTTTTTGAAAAGTTGTTATGCAAATAACTGCATGGAGCGATGTGGTGTAGTGTACTTAAAGGTTAACAGTGACCGCCCTATAATACTCTTACTTGTTCTTTTCAACTAAAAATATAACCTCCAGTAATTAAGTGGCAAAAAGCATTTGACTTTAGTAACTAAATCCATTGAAATGAAGATTACAAGTTAGTGCTGCTTTTATCACTTTAGCTTATCGCTTCTGTTGCACCAGTTTTATTTAGCTTTCCTAAGCACTTTTCATTAACGTTTGCCTCATCTTTTCTTCCAATGCACCCTGCAACTTACATAACATTACTATACCCAAACTTTTAACTTTAACAAGCTGAAGTGCTTCCAAATGCTGGTAGTCCAGGGGCATGGAGTGGTTCTGATTAAATGAGATTTCATAAAGAATACTATTTTTAAGCCAGACGCCCAGAGAATTCACCGACGGGCATCCCACTGTATGTGGAATCGTTGATATTCACTGTTTTTTCAGAACATTTAGTTAGTAATTGCCATTTCGAATAAAAAATGTAGCTTGTCGGACATGGGCGATAAATAATAACAAACAATACTCTTATTAATGACTAAATTTACCTACATTTTAGAGGCTTTGCAATTGTTCCGGTAAAGATTTGAAAGAACATTTCCAAGAAAAATTTTATAATTCTTAAATAAATTTCCTTGATCGTAGCCATGCATAGTAAAGTTTGTTGTGAATAGTCATTTCTAAGTAACTATGGCAACGTTTAGGGAGCGCAACAAAAAATAATGGAATATAATATACTTCCACTTGATGGAGTAGCAGCAAATGCTAGTCTTTAAAGAAATAAATAGCAGTTATAACGAAAGGAGTAACACCTCTAGTATTTATCGGGAGGAATTTAGAATGTCGAATGGACAATCTACACTAATTCATTCTTGTTGCTGCAACTGACTTTATCTACTTGGTCGCATTTGCCGTGGAAAAGAAAACAAAATGAAATCCTCTGAAACGGTTTTAAGAGTTTTACTGCTGTTCCGATTAATCTCTGCGGATTTAACATTGGATCAACCCTCTTTTCGCATTATAGCACCACAAAATCTTTGTAAATCCAATGATAACGAATCGCAATCGCAACAACCTGATGGGGTTACGATAGCTTTTCAACCAAAGGATGGTATAAAACTAATCTATCAATTTCAAATATTTTTTACCATTCTGGAGCCAAATACATTCAATCAACGGGAAACATTGTTGGTATGGAAAGCAGTAAGGGCGTTAGAAGAACTCTTAAATAGCAAGGAGAGAGCAAAAATATCGCAAGAAAATTTGGCTCTAATCAGAAAATCTAACGTAATGGCCGGTGTGAGTTATGTCTTTCACGTAGAGGGGATTACCGAGGGGGGCGAAACTACACCGGAACAGGTTTTCGATATTGAATACAGGGATGGAGTCTTGCAGAATGTTAATGTACCGGAAGGCATAAACTTTCTCTTCATAGGCACTGAGGAAATAGTCGCGAATATGGAATATCGTCTGATTGCCAAGGTATCATTTTGCCGACCAAAATATGATTATTATTTTGAATGGACAATTGAAGATTTGCAAGAAGAGTACAAGGAACTGGAAAATACGATAAGCAGTTGTCTGCAAATACCTAAAAATGTTTTAAGTGTTGGCAAAAGAAATAAAATCGAAGTCAGAGTAATGGAGAATAAAACTAAAAGATTATTAGCCAAAGATGCGGTAGAAATTAAGGTCTTAACCAAAGGTTATCAAGTGATGATTATACCGTCTACCGCTCGTGTGGGAGAAGGCAGCAATATTACTTTACGTTTGTTTATTAAAAATTATGATGAAGTAAAAGAGATTTCGATATTGTGGAAATGTGTGGAAGAATCAACAAAGCAAGAACTAAGGTCTACAGCTCCCGATAATAAAGAGCAATATTTTGAGGTAGCCTTCAGTAAAGTAGGCAGTTACGAAGTGTGGGCTTTTATCTCGATCAACGACGTAGTTAGTAAAGTGAAGGCTGACATCGAAGTTATCTCATCGATTTTTGTCAGTTATGATTTTCAGCATACGCCCAATTTGTACACTTCAGCCAACGAAGGTTTTCAGTTTACTGTAACGGTACTGAATTTGGTACCACTCTGTGAGGCTATCTGGTTAAGCGCCCAAGAAGATGGCTTCGAATTCATTAAGCCTGGAGTATTGGATAAAGAGCAATATGGTTATACGAAAATTTCTAATTTAGAAAAGTATTATCTCGAAGAGATAGCAGACTTCACAAATTCGACAGTGAATCGCGATATAACATTAACAATACCCGCGAAAACCGAGCTGTGGCATGGCTTCGAGGGCGATAGCCTTTATAAATTTCGTTTAGATGTCACGTGCCCTAAACCATACAAAGACAATCCAAACTCAATGATGACAAGCCGTGAAAGAGAAGAAGAACCTTGGAAGAAATTTTTAACCAGTTATTTCAGCTTCGATCTCCATACAAATTCTCCACCACAAGTACTAAATTTACAAATGGAACCGGTGAAGGGTAAGGCTATGAAAACCGCATTTAGTTTTATTTCAGCATCAGCAAAAGATTTGCTACTGGATTCCCCTTTAAGTTATGAGTTTTTTATTAAGGCCGACGATTGTGAAATACATTTTGAGAAATATTTCGAATACAAAACCTGGAACGTTAAACTACCTTACACTCCGAAGCAGTCTATAGAATATTTTGTTGAAATTTGTGACGTTCGCTTAGCCTGTAGCGTAATTCAAAATACCACCGAAATATCGTTAGAATTTGAAGAATTCTCAAACAAAGAATTGCAAGAGTACTTAACGGAGATACAAACAATTTTTCTAAGAACAGATTTCTCTGAAGGATTTAATATAATTCTGATGATTTCAATGACATTTAAAAACGGCCAATCAAAACACTTGGATAAATGGAAAATGTTTGTGCGGCAATTTCTAGCAAAGGAAATTGATAAATTTCTCGAACGGCCGCAAGAGAAGATCTACATACCTGATAACGATGTTTTGCAGTTTGTATCGAAATGCAAAGAAAATTTAAATTATTTGAAAGTAAATAATAAGATTTTATTACAGAAGCTTTTGGAAATTCTTGAACAAATAGAAAGGAACGGTTTGTCACTCAATGAACGCTTTAAGCGCGGCATAAGAGCTAAAAGAATAGTTAATCAACAACAAC
Organism: Glossina morsitans morsitans; assembly: GCA_001077435.1. Lineage (NCBI taxonomy): Eukaryota > Metazoa > Arthropoda > Insecta > Diptera > Glossinidae > Glossina > Glossina morsitans. The sequence goes on along the minus strand of CCAG010021421.1, from coordinate 69,572 downwards.
AAGAATTGCTTATCGAAACTCACTTATCTCTATTGGAGGATTTGCTAGAGACTTCAGATTTAACAGTCGAATCTCAAATGGAGTACGCAACTAGCATCTTGCGTTTAACACAGAAGATGTGCTTAATGCCGTTGAAAGAACATGAAAATGTTCAAAGATCGAATGTTCATTTAATCTTAAAGAAACTAAAAGGACATGCCTTAATTTATAATACACAAGTCTTTGAAAATGCTCAGGAATCAATTTTGCTAAATTTTAAAGTAAAAAATGCTGATTTAGTAAATCAGGAGAAACTGTACTGCTTAGTTGTCATATTCTTGAAATTTCCAGAGAACACGGACTCGTTACAACTGCCCTTAATAAACTATAATGTATATGAATTTAATAATAACTGGTCTGCGGTAAAGCCTGTAGAATTTCGTCAGAAAATTGAAAATTTTCAATTAGATATTGCGAGCGCGACAGATAACAACTTTAATAAATGTCTAACGGCGACATCGGTTGACTCAGCTTTTAACTTGAACGATTGGTCTTTTGATGATTGTGAAGCCAAAGAATATAAAAATTATTTGCGTTGCATATGTAATGATATGGGATTTTTGAAAATGGATAGCGCATATCTAACAACAACAACAACAACAACAACAACGACCACGACAAGACCGAAAACAACAGCAGCAATAACATTGAACATCCCAACACCAATAGTTACAGAAACAAATAGAGAAACCATTCTTTCTACTCTGACATCTAGCAGCAGGGAGTCAGTGACGCTGTCTACGTTAACAACTTTGCCGACTACATTCCTCTCAACCGCTTCAAGAGATATTTCGAACACAACAAAATCGTTTCACATTAGCACCAAGCGACCTCTTGCTAACACTTTGTTAACCAATAATAACAGTAATATTCAAGTGGCACCATTTTTCACCCAGAACTCAGTACATAAAGCCTCTGTATTAACTTACACGCTACCTTCGCTTATTACTTTAATATTAATTTGCATGTTTTTCGCATATTTCATATATCGACGTCGTCTTTCGGGAACGGAGAATAACAAACAATCAATCTCATTAATACACTTAGAATTTCGGAAACCGACTACCGGTATACGCTATGCGAACATTCACGACGAACATTTATTAAGTGGTAATTTTTAATACGATTTTTCAAATAAATGATTAAATATAAAATTTAGATAAATGAATATTTAATAAGAATAACGGAGTTTCAATGACAGAGATTTATACTTTAAAATGACTTAAGAAACCTCTAATCGCTTAAAAAACAACAAACCTTAATAACGAGTAACATCCTGCTCTAAATAAGTATAACTTAATGAATAATTTACGTTACAATTACAATAAAATAAAAATCCGATGATAGTTTCCTCATTTTGCTTGAGTCCATATCTGTTTAATAGAACATACATGTGCCGGGATTTATATGAGGACATTCTACATACATATTTCTTTATATTAGTTTAGTCTATTTTTTTTGGTTTTGGTAGAACATTTCATTTATATAACAACTTTATTAGAGAAAAATTGGAAGATGAATGCGCACAGCTCCTTCGGTTTGCTCAAACGTCAGAGTAACAGGAAAGAAATTGATTTCTACAGTAAAATCTAAAGTGTTTGCTTCGATTTGCAATTATACGATGACTTTTAATTCTGTTTTCTTTTCTCATTTCAATTTGCCAAAGTCTGCCATTTCTTCAGGAAGTAGACAAAAACGGTGATGTCATGGGATAAACCTTAATTCAACAGATATCAAGTATCTTAATCGGCCAATTAATGACCGCATATGTGATCCCTTCAACTTATTCAAAATAGCCGCCACTTTTTTTGATAGATGTGATGTATGCCCTGTGGTGCATAATGCCGAACATTTTAACTTCCTTTGTACTACATTCGAATCTTGCAGAGGCAGGTGCTACATTTTCACACAGCTTAATTCGCTAATTGTTTTATCTGTGTTTTTGAAAGAAATTATTTATATCGACTCAATCAATTTAACTTGATTTGATTTTATGGCGTTGTACTGGATTGACTCCCTCAACTTCTCAGCATACTCTTAATGTCATTTCTGGTGATTGGCCCGTTTCTTAAAGAGCTCTTTTGTGTACTGCTAAGGAGTTATTTAAGGTCAAGATAATGAATTCTTCTTTTTTCCGGAAAGTTATATCTCTCAGTGATACTGTCTCTTCCAGCTACATATTTTGTTAAAAAAACTCTGTTATATTTTTGACAAGATAAATTCGATCCCTCTCTGGAATTTTGTTACCAATGAATGTACAGTCTCCATGAACATCCGTGAATCGATTTCTACCTCGAAGCAATCTATCAATATTTCTTGTATGAGCTTCGTATGTCAAGGAAAGCTTCTTCTTTATTACAACAACGGCTGTGTTATATCCGCCACTGACGGTTCACTGGGACATGTTGTATCTAGCTTCGCGATAGTGGCGTATCTGTATAAAATAGTACATAAATTCAAAATTACGGAGAAACTTTCCTTGACGTTTATTGAATTGCTTACTATTAAGGTAGCTATTATGGAGGGTCTTAAAAAATCAGTTGGTTTTTCTGATAGTAAGTCAGCTTTGCTTCTAATAAATAAAAGAGATGCAGATAATCAATATGTGTTTGATATATACGGGATGTTATAGGAATCTCAAGTGGCTGACTGCCACCTTGTTTGGGTACCTGGCAGTGCTCGAAAAAATGACTCGAATGATTTTTCAATAAGCGTTCGTCTTAGAGCCGAAGCATATCAGCGTAAAAAATTTCATCCAAGTAACTCAAAAATTGCGACCTGTAGGCTGAACATAAGAAAACCAGGCAGACAGACGGATAGAGAATCTTAAATCGGTTCAGAAAGTGATTCTTAATTGATCGGTATAATGAAAGGTTATTCTAGGTCTTGCATGCATCCGCAGAGACTTGGTATATCCTTGTGTGGGGTATAAAAAGTTGAGAGCAAACATTTAAAATACCGTATGCACTACGATCCTGTCAGAATGTCCATTGATACAGTTCTACGCGTGAGCAATAAGGCGCAGACTATGTGATAGAATTAAATTTTTTTCTTGTCCAGTCATGTAGTGTCAATGTAGTGTATGCCAAAAATGGATCGCAGCTGTGCAGGCAAATGGATTTTAACATAAAATTTGAAACCCATTCAAACGTGTGTCTTTTGTAAGGCCTATGTTTGGACATTTACAATAAAGAAGCAATACAGGGTGGAGAGTACTTTTAGATAGGCTCCGTTTTGTTTTTGTGATAATTGCGTTTACGAACAACATATTGGTGTACGTTGTAGTTATGTTCAATATCCGTAGTCATCAAATATTGTCGCTATTCGTTCGTATCAGCGAAAGAGATCTGATAGATAAAAGTCTGCTTCAACATTTGTAGAAATCATTGCTTTTTGTGCTACAATGACAGCGTTGCGAAAGCCATCTGTATGAATTATTAATAAATTATTAATTAATTATAATGAAATTATTAATGTTATATTATTATTTCCTTAGGTAATACGCATCGATAAGCTGAAAAAGACGGTTGCCGCTTATGAAACAGATATCAAAGAGAAAGCGCGTCATATCGATGAGAAAGAACGTGAACTGGCCAAAACTCTGAAAGCTTTGGAAGAGCAAAGAGAAGCTAGAAAGAAGTCAGACGATGTTGTTACTGTACTTGAATCTCAGTTACAAGCCAAGAATGAAGAAATTCGTAACTATGAAGTGGAGCTAAGTGAAACGGAAGAACTACGCAAAACTATAATGAGTTTAATGGAGAGCAAAAGACCGAAACGCAAGACGTAAATGTAAAAAAATATTTTTATATTTATTTTTTTTTTTTAAAGTTTTTCAATACATATTAGTGATGAAGTTATTAATTGTACAAGTTTTAATTAATACAGAAACGAATGTGTGCGAATAGGAATTTTATATACAGAAATAGTGTGAAGAATGCTTAACAATTTTTTTTATCCTATACGTATTAAAATTTATTTAAAATTTTATACATAAATTAATATTTCATATTTTGAGAATTCTCCAATAACAATATCTTTTCAGAGTTTTACTATTTTTAAAGTTTATCATTATAGTTTAGTATTTTATATGTCACTTTATTTTTGTTTTTTTTCCATTTACATTAATACTATAAACACTTTTTCTTCTCTTTTTCTTTCGAATACATTCTTCCTTTAAATCTTTGTTTTTTTTTGTTTCTTTTTTAATTAAGTGTAAACTTTAATTATTAGTAATGCTAACAAAGCATTAATTACTGTTAAATATGAATTTCGAATTTTTACAAGTCCTAAAGCGTTACTAGTTTCATTTAAGAGATCATTAATATCACCGTCTATTCCATTGGATTCACGTTTTTCAGCCTTTTGACACATTGTTCCGCAGTTAGCGTATTCGCAGATATCGCAGATTTGTGATTTTGGCGCTCTGTAAAATTGACGAGCTCGCCTCACTGCAGAATATACATAAATGCATAGGTATGTTAATTACATTTTACCAATACTATAGCGCAACGATACTTACCATTGTCATAGTAATCATACATTATAACTGCTACCGGTTTATGATTGGTTACTTTTATGGTTTTATAGGCGTGGAGCGTAGGACAAACTTCCTTACGATCCAAATAGTCAAAGTGTATAATCACTACGGTGTTACGTTTTTGAGTTTCAACTTTCTGGAGAATTAATAAATAATGAAATTTAATTAGCAAAAAGAAAAAGAGACGATAAGTTCACAGTATGTAATATTATGCCCTGATGTTCTGATGTCTGTATTTAACTGCACATATAGTATGTAATTATTATTTTATACAACTAAATTCCGTCAATTTTGTTACCTTTACAAACTAGCATTATAAAGTCACACCCGCAGAATATATCTGACCATTGTTTTTTCTTTTTTTTGTACCCTGCACTACCTGCGCTATAAGGGCATATTAAGCTTGGGTGGTTGCAATTGACCGCATGGGGCGCACTATAGTGTCTTTGCTTGCTTTTAAGCAACGTTGTTATAAAAATGAACTTGAACAGGCCTATTCAAGGGGGCAAGGTATCGGTGCCGTTGAGTCTGTCTATGGAGTGTAACTAGAAAAATAGTTAACTACTTGCACGTCGAAAAGGTCCATCTTTAATCTTACCCTCCATCTTTTGTATTGTTTATGTCGGCTTCCTGTCGATATTGTATTTCTTACACCAACATCTATGTCGACATACAGAGCCGACATTGTATTTACATATTGTCTCTTTATATTTTGTAAATAAATTTACTGCCGGATAACTGAGATCATATGTTCGCCTGTATTGAAAACTCTGCTCCACTTGAGATTTGAAGCCGCAGCAAATGAGTTGTCAGGAGCGATCCTTTGCCCACTTGGTTACTTATTTGCAATTTTCTACTACGGATTTAGTTGTTGATAAAAAAAAGAGAAAGTGCGAGGAATGAAGAAGTCGTACGGAGATTTTAACATTTCGTATAATCAATTTTTTACACAACAGGGTAACATGTTAGCGGCATTCCTACAAAGTTTCAAGTTAGCCGGAGGAAAACTCTAGGAGACAGCGTTTTCGAAAATCCTACTATTCCTCTATTTACTAATATAGCTTCAAACCCTCCGTTGTAGCACTGGCATAATACTTTACCACAGTTGACCATACTGAGCCACTATAAACCAATAAATGACTGTCATATGTAGAGGCAGCAAACAGTTAAACGTGTTTTTTTTTAAATGTTTGAACACGATTTTTTACAATCCAATTAAGCATTTGTTATAGATAGGATTGGTTAGGGCTTGAAAGGAGGGCTTTTTTTTTCTTTGAACTCTTAACTTGCACCTTAAGAAAACTATTTGGGGAAATGTTGTGAGTCCATTGAAGAGCTCTTTAAAGCTATTTTATGGAATTAAGAAAGGCGGACAGATGAACAAACATTCAGAATATATAACACACCACTCAGTAAGTTCATAGGACGACATACAGATGTGGGCCGACTATTGATGAATCAGCTTGATCTGGGTCGTACTAATCTTCAAATGCTACACACACAAATCACATTCCCCATTGTTTTACAAAACAAAAGTAGCGTCGCTAAAATACCTATAACTTTTAAAGTAACGGTCGGAATGTCATGGCATATTGCGTTGAAGGTTAGTACTATTCAAAAATCAGATGAATTTGTGAATCGTGATGACGTTTGTATGATATTGTAGGAGATTATTGGGTCACTGTGTCCAAGGGCGCTTAAGTCTGTTTTCTACGACTTACAAAGGGACGAAAAAATGTTCGCCTTCCCCGTTTGCATATCGCCGTATTTGTTTTCGTCCCGTTTTGCTCTGTATCCTAGTTCTTTTTTATTTTACTAACTATATTTCTCTTTTAATTCCTTCCTTATCTTTCTTCTCATGTCAGTTTTCTTGATGCGCCAATTCTACTATCCCTTCAAATTCTTAAAACATTATTTTCCCCTCACTTGTTCTCTCTATTTCTTCAGCTCCCAAAGCATTTGCTTCCTATCTTTGATTTCCTCTCTTTCTACTCTTACCTTTATCTTTATTTCTATTTATTTATTCTACCGGCCTAGCGACCGATGATTTTCCTGCTATCATGTTCATCTAAATACATTTTTCTCTTGTATTTCTTATATTTTTGTGATTTTCTTTCCTATCTCTAAATCTCTTTTATCTCTCTCTTCCTCTCCCTCGGCTTACCTCTCTGTTTATCTATTTTCCATTTTCGTTGTCAACTTTTTTGTTAATTACCTTTATTCTATCACTTGATTCCAGGGTGGGTAAGGTGTCAGTGTCTACTACAAAACCACTGGGCAGACTGATTTCCATAATAGCCATATTCGAACGATTAGCACCTCCTTCTGCCGGTATAAAACTGCGATAAGGATTGCACTGTCATTATTTAGAAGAGTTATGCTTTTGAAATTAAGTCGTACCTCGTACACGCTGACAAATGTAGATAATCGGAATGAGAATTTCTATTAACGGTCGGATCCAAAACAAAACGTGGCCAAGCCCTAGTAACATACGTATTATATCTATAGGTTACCTGAGCCAAGGCCATACCCGTACCGACTGTAGATATTGTCATATTCCTTATGTTATTGGGAACCTAGAAAGAGATATAATTAGTTTTTCTTTCTTTTGTTTTGTGATTAACTAAATTATTTTTTTGTATTTACTTCATGATTTTGTAGCGTACTATCAGTATCAGCGATAACTGTTTTTTCCGAAGGTTTTTCTCCATAGTCGAAGAATAATTGTAAATAAGCGGTTGGCCTAGAAAATCTTTCAGCAAAATTGATTAAGGCCTGTAAGGCTACAACGGTGTCTTGAGATCCTATAAAGCCACCTAAATCGTTACGTTGAGACACTAGCCACTTAATGGCCGGCAATGCCTCATTAAGTAGATTGTTTTCCAGCAAAGCCAGAATGGCATACGACGAAATTTCAACGTTAACGTTGCGTGTCCGATTGTACCAGGGCGAATTCGCGTCAGAAGTCGGAGCAGTTTTATTCCACCATTTTTTGCCATCTAAAAGAAATAAAATTTTAATATTGTGTTAGTGAAGAGATAAAATTTTATTCTTACCTTCATTTACCGCCATAGCATCTAGACGCTGCAAGAAAGCCCCTTTAGCATTGTGATTTGCCTTTGTTAGAACGTAGGTACCTATCGCCAACGAATGCAAATTATCCGTTGCATCTAAACTAAGTGTTACAAAATCGAGCGCTTTGTTGATATGATTTTTGTAAGAGGAGTAGCGACCCTGAAACGATAATTCGAAAGTTAACATGTGTCCAGAGTGAAATTTTTGAGCCAGTAAGTAAGAAGCATACCAAGTTTTCCATAAACGCTAAAGTAACAAAAGCACTTAAGCTTATGCCACTATCTCTGAATTGTTCGAATTCGTCGCCTCGTTCGTCGAAGCCGCCTTTCGAATTTTGTACGGTGGTAAGATAATTTAAAGCCGTTTGTAAAATGCTTTCATCAATTTGTATAAATTCCGAAGCCATGCTAAAGGCTCTCGCTACATAGGCAGTTAGCCAAGTTGAGCTTTTCTCTTCCGTTAGCCCAAAGGCACTAAAGGCACCATTTCTATGACGATAGTAAAGTAAACGTTGATAACCTAACTTTAGATTGTTTTTAGCACTCATTTCCAATGATGGCGTAAGTTTTCTGGAACGCTAAGCGCGATATGATAATCAATAGGAACAGAAATGAATTTGTACGCTTGCCATATGCTTTTTGTGTACGTTACCTGTAAATATTTAAGCACCATAAGATGTGGCATGAATTTGATCATGGCTTGTTCACCACTACCAACAGGTTGATATATTAGGTTGTCCATATTATCAAGAATACCGCCCATTAAGTCCGTGTAGACAGATATTTCAATTTTAGCTGACTCCTTTATTGAGTTGCGTGGTATGCGCACAGGGACACTAATATTACGTTTGTCGCTAGGTTCCAGACCGAAAAGAATATCCCGATTAACTATCTCTGTGGATCCTGGGTATTCCACTAAGAGAGTACCCTCTACGCTATCAGTAAGCAGTTTACTGGCAGCTACCGCTTTCACTGTAAGAGAACCAACCCGCTTCGGTGTAACAATAAATGCTACAGATTTTGACGATTTAGCTCCGACCACTAAAGTACGACGACTGTAAAGCTCTACTTCTGCGAAATGTGCGAACAGATATGAAAAAATGTACACACAAGTTGCGAAAAACTTCTGAACTTACTTGATTTTGGTGTCGGCTTTTCAGTAACTTGAGGAAACTCAAATTCCTGAGCTGTATTGTAAAAAGTAATGTCTGCTTCCAAGTCATCGTCCATATTATTGATTACCACAAATGGCAAAGCTACCGTTTCTCCTACAAAAAAGGATTCAAGTCGTTAGACAAAAATGTTTCGTAATGTTTTGCTCCTTTTCATAAAGTTACCCAGTTTAACAGAGTAAGGCAGTTCGTACGTTATGTAGAATTCCTTGGAAGTTGTTAATACTTTTGATGGCTGCACAAGACCTATGCCCTGCACTGGGTCTATGGCGAAAGCTGTTAAAATCCAATTGGTCATACCGTTGGGTAAACGATCCCGTATAATAGTGCGTTCCTCGTTGCCCGCGGTTACATTTAAAAATAGCCAAGTATTTTGTGGTGGGTGCATAACATGTACACGCGGATTATGCCAGAAAGGTTTAGGTGTATACGAAAAAGCAAATCTTCCTTTCCCGGGGGCTAAAGTATTTACTTCTATCGTGTGAGCGGGGCCAATATCAGTCTTTCTTATAGTCGTTAGCTTGTGGTCCTCATGGTATGCAGGATTTTCCATAGTTGTAAAACTTTCTAAAATTTTTTTTTTTTGTTTATACGTTTTAGCAAACAATATTTTCTTTTTTGTAATAAAAAACGCATACCTTGTACTGGCCAGAAATCCGCATTAGTCAGAGTAATTACACCCGACAATTTGCCCGGTGTGCTAATCGGTGTATTTACATCGCTCAGCTCGTAATCATTTAAAGCTCTCATTAAACTCTTTACGGAGAGATCATTGCCTTTAAAACAAACACAAAGTTGACACATTAAAATATCATAATCGGGCAAGACCGACCGTTGAATACCGTACACTACATTGTTTCATTTCAAAGTTGAAAACATTTGTCATTTCTCGAACAGAGTCTTACATGCAAGTGAATCCACAAAATAAACCCCACCTATCTTCGTCAACAATTCTTAAAAGTTACAAATGTCTGTTATATAAAGTCTTATTTTCACCTTTATATAAGAGAGGTTCGGAAGAAGTGAGTAAGTTAATTTTTTTCACGGAAGGACGATTTATTTTTCATCTGAATACATCATGAGGTACTATAAAAATTGGACGTCATTTTGAACTAAATAAATTACTATTCGTGGAAATACTTTTTTGAGAGCATATCTGAGAAACGGACAAAGGTAATTGCAAGGTAACGTGGTAAATTTTTATGTCAAATATCTATACTGGATCAGTTTTATCATAAAATACCAAAAATTAGATTTGATTGCCATTTTTTGTGAGAATGCTTAAAGGGTCCCATCCCATCCACATTTTTCATCCTCTCTTCTCAACAAATATTGAAGACGGACGGTGAAAGAAATGACCCGATCAAATCTATTTTCAACATTTTCCGTCCTTGTGCCAAAACATGTCTGATGTGGGAAAAAAAATTTCGATAATTGAAAGGGGGAGACGAACGGATAGTCTCGAATCGATTCAGAAAGATTGACCTGTTTTCAGTGATGATAGTTCTTTCGTACATCCGCACAAACTTAAATAGACTCTTGTTACAGTAGGTACTTGGTGTAGGGCGTAAAAGTTAAATTGTATCCAGGTATATTTACCTTCTCTCAAGTTGATAGCATTTTGATCAACGATCATTAATCCTATATAATTATAAGGTTTCGCTGCGATGGAAATATCAATATCCTGGCCAGGCGAAGCTGTTGAAGGAACTTCAATTCGTACCTATGAAAATTGAGCGTAAGTCAATGAGAAAATTGCACAGACATTAAGATAAGTGCAGCAGCAGGCAATCTCGGGCTTAAACGTAATGGCACGAAAGTTATATTCATCTTGCGTTCGGGCACAATTGTGCGCTAAACCTTCAAATTCTAAGAATAGTGAGGAAACGGACACGGAGATGGTTAGGAGGACAAACGTATACGTTCGATAGTGATCAAAACGCAAGAACTTTACGGTTGCTTAACTTTATATGTGGCGCGTTCGACCATTTGAAATACTAAATAAAGATGTTTCTGAGCGTTTGTCATGTGCTAAGGGTTTTCTCATAGCAGAATTTCAAAAAATACACATCTCGGCACATGTTCCTTAATGTGATTGACGTTATTACTAGTCAAGGACTTGGAGTAATAATACCATAGAGCATCGCATTGGCGATTTCGATGCTAAGCTATCTTTGAACTGATTTGAAAACTGAAAGAAGAATCAGACATATTTGTGTTCCTCAAGGAAATATTTACACTTTAATCGCTGGCTTAAGCTAGTGATTGGTTTTCAATGTTAAGAGACTCTGCGATCAAGGGAATAGCTTACGTTATTTAAAAGACTCTCTTCAAGCTCCACATCCAGTTCATCATAAACCAGTTCACCATTAATCACTGTATAGATTAATAGCTTGGCTCGCGGCATCATAGCAAACGTAGCTAAGAATTTGAAAGTGTACTGTGTGCTATCGGAAACCTAAAATAGGAAATGCAGTAAATTATGTTAAAGGGTTTATTGTATTTGTCTTTTAACTCACCTCTACGGAGCGTGATAATAAGATATCGCCCCGACCAACCAATTGATATATAAAATACTTTATAGGTTCATTACAACGAACCATAACACCGATCTCTTGATTTATTACGGGCCTAAAAATGAGTTTAAGGGGAGCATTGAGTTGTTAAAAAAAAATGTTCTAAAAGTTTTTTACTTCTCTGTAATGATTTTTGAGATGATAAAATTTTTTCCTCCAATATATTTACTTGGCACTTTGCCGATATCCGTAATAATACCCATATAGTCGACCTGGATTATTCATTAGAAGAAGACATTTTTTTTTAAAAACATGCATTAAAAAATATTTCAAAAATCTTACAATAACTGAATGATATTCATCTCGATCACCCGCTGGTACGGTGAATTTCATTTTAACTTCCGACTGCTCATCCAAATTGTAAACAGTTTTATTATATATCTCGCTGCTGCCATAAACGTTAGTCAAGTATGCCGTAAGTTGAGATTTTAAATCTTTTGTTCTATCACCAACGTTAGACGTAACTCGCACCTTTAATAGAAATAAGAACCAAATCATTCCACGCTCATTTCAAAGAAGAGAGAAACTCCAGAGAATTATTTCCATCGATTTGCAGTTTATTTAATTTTATATTCCCTTTTGGTATCTTTCGCGATTACTGAACGTCCACGTTACATAGAGTAGACATGTACAGAAAGAGCTTTTCGCATCGTTTTGGTTTGTGGGGAGGAAAAGTGGATCCGAAGATGGAAAAGAAGTCAAGTAACCGCCTAAATCGTTAGGATGGCAGACGCGTATATATTTGCGTTTTTCCTCTCAGATATCAGTTTTCAGTACTGGCTGACGTCCCCTTTACATGGGTATAATGGTGATGATCAGAAACAATTGGCGAAAAAGAGAAAAATATATTGAGTGGCCGTAAGCTAGTGGTTGTGTGCCCAAATCCGTAAGCGTTAACCCCTTAGTCACTGCAGCTGCCAGTACGGTAAACCGTACTGCGCTTTGAAATCGCGAATATCGACTTAGTACGCGACTTCTACCCACTCTTACCATCAGCGCAGTCACTCCAAGGGTAAGATAAATAGCATAATTGCCCAAAATGTATATATACATTATACATATACATTTTCCAAGCGAAAAGGAAAAAACAAAAACGATGGAAATTAATTCAATTATCCTATAAATTATTTTACCGTCACATCAAATGGTATTCCCGGTATATAGTAACGTGGCATTTTAATGGCTTCGACTTTGTACGGATCTAAATGCACGGTTATTATAGTGGAAAAATTTTGCACGGATCCCGTGGATCTTTCCTCAACTAAAGCATCTAATAAATATTCACGTTCGTAGTCTTCTTTAAGTTTTAATTCGTTTCTGATATCGAATTCGAAATAAGCGCTTCCATCGATAGGCATCACTTTACGTGTTATTAAATCGTTTACGAATGGCTGCAAAGATCCGAAGAAAGTGGGATATATAGAAAGTGTAGCCTCACCCACAATAGGTTTACCGAACATATAGCTAGAAAAAGTTTTGAAAATTAACTCGCATTTTATAGCCGCCTTTCAATTAATTGGTTCACTTACTAAGCTTTTATGCTGGCACTGATTTTATTATCTTTATAGATAACATGCTTCTCGGTAGTGATATCGACCACAAATTTTGGTAAAATATATTCGACAACTTCGAATGATCTTTTATAGATCTCATCGCCCACTTGCACTTCTATGGACCATTCACCAAATTTCGGATAATCTGCTAGTAACAAATCGTTCGCATAAACACCGCTTATTATGTGCACATCTCTATCGGAACGTATGATATTATCGCCACCATCTCTTATGGTTATATGAGTGTTAGGATAATTGCGTGCTGGCTTAAGATTTGCATCCATTATTAAGATTCGAAACTGCACCAAATCAGTCGGTTTATATATGGCTTTATCCGTTTGCACCAAAACTGTATGCTGCTTATGATCAAAATTCAATTGGGTTTCATTTGCGAAATTTATACCCGTTAGACCTTCGGCTACAAGTCTATAACGATCATTTTTAAGAGCAGGTATCTAAATTTTTATGTTTTCAAAAATCTCATGAATATCTTTGGCTAAAATTTATTTGTATTGTATTGCAGCTTACCTCGAATTCTATTAATTCCGTTGAAAAGGGCCGCACTTCGATTGTTTTCGATTCGCTGTAAGTGCTGCCTAAAATACCTATTTTGACTTTTACCGGCTCTGAAGCTTTGTGTATACTAACTGCCACGTGATATTGTGAATTGGGCCTCAAAGTATTCGGTGCTATTATGGAATACAATCTACAAAGAAAATATATACCATTAAAAGTCTAATACAATCCATATAAAAATACTTGAAATATATATTAAAATAATCGTGAGAATAGGCGCCCGTACACGAGGCCCGCATTGATGTCGCAAAAGCTTAATATCGTGGGAATTCGCAAAATATTTGCTTTCCATGACTGTAGGTAATTTATAGAATCATCTCAACCGAAACTGCAATTGATAGATTTCGATCGAAGAAGTGTTTGTTTACCAGTTTCGCCCTCTATCTGGCAGCATCAGAACTTCATGCCGAATACAAGTCTGGTCCTTTGCGATTACTCGCGCATTGTCACAATTTTGGTTGCTGCTATAAGATGCGAAGTGCTATTCAGACAATAAGTCAGTGTCTGATGAATGCAGCTGATGATAGATCATTGTTCTTACTGCTTCAGTAAGTATCGGCTCAGTTACATCCGGTCTTCTTGCTTGATAACTTTTCCTAATTAAGGTTTCTACTGATAATTCTAGACTGTGCACTCCACTTTAACGTCGATGTTAAGGAATCACTTGGCTTTGTATTCGCATACTGTCTACTGTAAAGATGGCGTTGTAAGAAGAAGAAGTCACACTATTATGAAATGCCTTGTAGTGGTGGTGGGTAACAGACGGGCACGCCTTTTTTAAAATGTGAAATGTAAACTTACAAAAAATGATTTGGAAAGTAATTTAAAGGCTAAAAAAAAAATATAACAGATCGAGTGATATTCCAGAGCTTTTAATTTGGGTTTAGGCAATCACTGTTGATAAGTTTTAGTAGATACGTGGATAAAGAAGTTGAAAGAAAAAACGACACTACAGCGGTTGAAAATCTTTTTTTTTCACATTTTACATTGGGTCGGCGAGCATATACTAATTAAGTTCCTTTTAAGGGGAAAATTTATGGCATGTGACATGACGCGAACGCTTTGCTAAGAGACAACTTAAAGACCAAGTTAAGCTAAAAGCTGCAGAATTCTCACATCCACAATATAGGAAAAGATAGTAAATTTTAAAGTGCTTTGAAGGACGTCCATAAAGGGAGTGCAAATGTTATTTGGTAAAGGCTGTACGACATTCGGTCAAATAATATTCGCGTTGCAAAAATTGCATAAATGCGATACTCGTCGTAATACGTAATACGATTAACATAAGAACCTATTGGATATCATGTTCTTAGCAAGCTTCGTTTTGCCCATTATAGGGCACATCATTTATATAAAATAGAACAAAAATGTATGCGAACAGATTAGAAAATGTATAAATTTACTTAGATAAATAAATTTATTCCGTTTGCATTGAACGCAAGCGTTTGACGCCCAAACCTATTCAATTTAATTCACTGATTTAATTCACCGTAAAACTTTCAACATATCATCAATATTTCAGACTGCACAACCAGTTGGTAAATAGGAAAGGCAGGAAACGAAAACTAGGAAAATTAATAACAAAATTAATAATAGCTTTACTATCTTACTAGATAAAGGGATAAAGAGATGACGACTTTCATGAAAATATAGTTAAGTCTTCTTGCGCCGCAATAATAAAGACACCTTTAAAACGATTTCTCGAACAAAGTTAATTATTGAATACTACATATCACTGAATATGTCCCTAATCTGACACATACATAGCAATACCTTTGACAAACCCATAGCACTTTTGAATAGTATCAGTCCTCAACCAAAATATGTTAAAATTTCGCAACATTCCGACCGTTAGTTTATAAATTACAATTTTATGGTGCCATTGGGATCGTTCTTTGCGGCCCGCTCGGCTGACTGCCGAATTGACTGTGGAGTGTAGTGATAAATACATATTTCATTCACTTTCCGATATCATATAAAAAATCCTTCATATCAAATCGTATGGGTCTATCAACTACGATGCTACCGGTGTCAGACCGGAGATTTATTGAGTGATGGGAAATTTGTGAAAATTGAAAAAAATGTTGCTCTATGAATACGTGGGAAACATTGTTTTTTTTAACAAAATAAAATTTGTAAGATATTATAGAAAAATAAAATATGGTAAAAATGATAAATTACCCAAAATATGCCTTCAAGCCACAACTGTATATACATTTTACAAAAGGCTTGGCCGTTTCGGTGAGATTTAAAGATTTTATTGCTTATGAGCGCATATGTACAATTTCATAATCAAGCGCACGTCTACTATTTTACATTGTGCTTACACACCTACAGTCACGTCTATTCAATACATTCTATTATCGCAAACATTCACACATTCAACATCTATTCGTACTACCCAGCCTTAGTCGAGCCTTATACAAAAATCCGTAACTTTGCTTATTTTAGCTTTTTTCAATCCCTTAGTTTTGATGGCGTTTGCTTACATTTCGTCTCAGTTTTTGCGGATCGAGGTTTGATAAGAAAATGTTTAGTGTAAAGTGCTCCGTATTGGGGTATATAGGGGGTGTGTCCCAAGTTCTTACCACCTACATCCGTTGCAAGGCTGAATCAATTTGGCAAGGAAATGCTGATCTCTGCTTAGCAAGACCAGAACGATTTGGTCTGTTTTGAACCAAAGATGGAGAAAGTGTAGCTAGCGATGGCATTTGCTTTGATTTTCAAAATTTAATGGGTATTAAAGAAATGATATGATTTTTAAAGCATATTGTGATAACTCGTAATAAGATCAGTCAAAGGACGTCTCCCATACTTGTAGTACGGCGATGGTCATACAGAAGTGGAGAAAGATAAAGGGATAGACAACGGCTGCGAACTGAACCCACATTTCAGCTGTTATTGGTATTGCTATTTATGCCTCTCTCTCTCTCTCTCTCTCTCTCTGGTATGTTATTAAAATCATTTGACATTGCGCGACTTGGAATTTGGAGGTGCGGCACAATCATGTTGTTCTTCAGTTTATAGTAGTATGTGTAAGTTATTGCGGATCGACTTGTCTTACATTGACGAGTTGAATGCCATCACACCATTGTGCCAATGCTGAAACTCCAGAAGCTGCCGTAAAACAATACCGCAGATATAAGGGGGCGTAACAAAAACGTTTATCATCGCAATCAAGCGTCGAATAAGGAACTTCTAAAATTGTGGGCTAAACAACAACTGTCCACTGTTCACGATTTTTTCTTTCTTTCGAAAGTAAACTTTTATAAAACAAGTGAAATCTTGACATGAACTATGCAGACAACTTTTGAGAATTACTGCTTTATAAAAAATATTTAAGTTCCTTACTACAAAAAGCCGTTTTCTAGTAAAAGAAAACTTTCTATAAAAATTTCCATTTTGCCAAATCTCACGCTATAAAAACAAAACTTTTCTCTTGGCTTTTCTCCGACTAAGAGAAGATAGTGAAAAGTATAAAAAAAACTGAGTAAAATTTCCTCCCAATTACACCATAAAACATGAGGTAATGAGTCATGCAAGCTGCCTCTAACAAAGCTCTTTTTTCTGTCAACTTTTTTAGTTATCTTTCGGCGTGCAACAAGCGTACTTCTTAACTGCGAGAATATTTAATAAGATTTTATAAAAAATCAAATCAAGTGATAAATTTTTGTTTTACATTCACAAGAAAACAAGAAAACAAAAAAAAAAACATGAGCGAGCCGTAAGTGATTCATTTATTCATTTATTTATTGTTTTTTCTTTTTACGCATTATTTACATATATCGAGCAGATCAACAAACCCAAGTTCTATAGACTTTTAATGTAACGTAGAGTACAAAATTTATATATATATATATATGTACTACAAGTGTTTGAATTAAGAAAGGAATTTTTGAATGAAAATTAAGCAAATAAGATAATAAAACAGAAAATGTAATTTTGCATTTTATTGACGGGAAGAGACAATGCGTTCTTTCAATTGCTCCGGTTCAATGAATTACAATGAAAATTACGTCACCGAATTGCATATCAAAACAGATGATTGAGCTTCAACTTGTAAACGGTTTCTTTTATTTAGAATAGTTACACTCTGCAGTATTTCTGCTTACATCTCAAGGGCTATCACTTTCCTGAACTTACTAACGTAACTCTTTCTACTCTACCTGCAGTGCGATTAAGAGGCAAAATGCAGATGTTATTGCAAATATATAATCATACACCTTTGCATTGTTGTCGTTCTTTATTGAAAGTTGCTTTGCTAACATATAAAAGCGATTGCAGCATTCATTCGGACGTTCTACATATTTAACCATATGGATAATCAAAATTTACTTCTCTTTCAAGCTGGACGTAACATTTGAAAGACTACGTAAGGAAATTGAGAACTTTGAGAAGCACCAAGTCATCATCACTCGTCTTTCTATTTGTCGACCAGTTTTATTTGATATATATTAGGGAACTGATTGAAAACTTCCCAATCTAAACATAGCACTAACAACTTAACACGTTTGCGACAATTCTACAATTTTTATATCTTGATCCGAATTTTTTACCGTGACCTTGAAACAACATTCCCTAGAGAAATACGTAGGATTTTTCTGGTAAATTAATTTAAGCGGTTTTTCATCGAATCCCCGCCAATCGCACAAACGTTAATGGAGGCACAAATAAATTTCTGCCGCTTGACAAGAGAGTAAGTTTTATTGAAATTGTCAGATGTAAAATGTAATTTCGTAAGTTTGCTTATCTAGTAACTGCAAAACCTAGAGGTGGTAGTGACTTCGTATCAGCATCAAATAATTTTTTTGGTATGAAATTGTCAAGCGTTCGTGCCGAATAAGGGTCACTTGCGTGAAAGTTTACTTTTTCTGCTTAATATGAACGATGGCGCTGCGAAGCCTTAATGAATGAGGAATAATGAATGCGTTACGATACCGAAAACTCAAATAATCATATGGCAGAGCAGAAGAACCGTTAACATTGACGTGAAGGCTGAATATCCATGGCAGCCCCCATTTGGGGCGGTCGTCGGTGCACTGTGTATTATTGTGTGTGCATCGCTACGGAATGCTACCAACAACAAGGAATCTAATGGCGACAAAAATGGGCGTGATAAGCGAAACGAAAAGATATAATCAGTTTTCACTAACAAGAAATGCGATCCCACGTAGCAAACCTCGTTTAGGACGTGTCTAACCTGTAATGTCTTGCCACAGTCGCCATATCCGTCGAATATTGTCTCTTCTGATTATCACTTGTTACGGCCCATAGCACATGGTCTGTCTGAGCAGCGCTTTACATCATATGAAGCTACCAAATTCATGGATAACCTCAAAAGATGAAGGGTTCTTGTGACGTGATATCCGAAAAATCACACGTGTTCCTCTTTCTTTGTTTCTTTCTTTTTTCTTAATTCAAATGTGCACAAAGAGAGACGTGGACCATAGGGCTTCTTTAATTGAAGATGACTCATGGGAACGGTCTCAAAGTGGCCAGCTTTCAATATTTTTTCGATATTGTATTTTTTTTTTTCTAGAACTTCAAGGTGTACTTAATAACCTCAGTAAATATTATTATTCTATTAACATTCATTCTACCCCATAAAAGTTGTCGAAAAGCCCTTCTTTTCGACTGTTACGCTGTGCTACCTTTTTAATAACAGATGTTGCTGTCGCTGATCAAAGGCGAGACTGACAAGTTTCTTTTCGAATAATTACATGGCGATTATCCTAAAAATGTAGGGTTTTCTATTTTTCCTTTTTATATTTCTAATCAAAACTTAATTAAAAGATATCAATAGAATTTCCTTTAATTTTAGATATTGGTTTATGGCACTTTTATTGTAAAATTGTTCCAAGATCGTTTGCGCGCTTGTGCAAAAGTTTAATGCCGGATCTCCAATTTTTGCCGCTTTCCCACGTGAATTTGCTTTCATTTCACAAATACCACGAACGATCTTAATGAATAAGGTCGTTAAGAGTTCGTGGTGTATTGGAGTAACCCATAATACTCCAACATACCATAATACTCCAACATAACTCTGAAGAAATAAGTCCAATAGAGTTGTGGCGCATAATCTTTGCGGCGAGCTCACATAGACATTTTTGAAGATTACAGGATCGTTGAATTTTTCTCTCCATACACTAATTTTGTCACGAAATGTACAAAAACCGGTGCAACATTTTGTTTAAGCCACGTATCGTCCAAGTCGAAATCATGGAAATCATGTCTCTCTAGCGTTCTTTATTGAGGGTAACTGAAACGGCTTTTCAATATTCAAAAATGATATGTTCAGCCCACAAACCACACCCAAAAGTCCTTTTTGTACACGTAACAATCCTCCAGGAACATCAGAAGTGTTTTCTTTACACCAAAAGGGGCCAATAATCGCACATGCGTGAAACGTAACCATGGTTTCATTGTTTTCGTAACAAGTTTTAACAATTTCTGTACCCTGTATAACTATGTATGTACCATATTCCATAAATAATGTCAAGATGCAAACAATATATTGAAGACAAATTTGATCCAAATCTCAGTCGGAAGTGTGTTTTATTTACGTTCACTTTCGGAACCACAAAATAGGCGAGCCGATCGAGTCAATCTGCAGACTGTTTTTTAAATAAATAGATTTGTATATCTCTGAGCGTGAATTAAACTGAAAACACCTTTGAATCTTAACAGTCATTATCCACAGTCTTCAGGAGGCTCTTATGAAATTGGGCAAAGTACACGAGTGCCAAGCTTCAAGTTTTTCTCTTGACGTTTCCGATTCTTAATATTCCAGTACAAATAATAACAACACTAAGAACCGAAGGACTGATGCCAAGTTCGTTTAGAATTTGATATTCACTAAATTAGCATATGGATGTGAACTTTCTAATGAATCAAACAGGAAAACATATTGCAAGCATAGTAAACTCTGTACTGTGGGATTCGCAAGATTCATCTCAAAACATATGCAAAGCTTTCACATATTTGTTTTTTTTTTGGGAAAAACAAAATTTTCGTTGCCTTTTGTATGAATGCAGTTCGTTGTCGTCAATAAGGTTTAAAAACAAAAACATAAACCGGTAAACATCTCAGCAAAGCATAATTGCTTTCTGTTTTTTGTTGTTTTCCCGAACGCCTTTGGGAAGACATGTCATAAAATGTAGTTTGTTTAGGAAGTAGGTAAAAACCGTTGAACTATGGCTTTCGCTCTCAGGTTGTAAGCGCAAAAAAAAAAAAAAACAAAACAAACGAGGAGAGAGATTGTTTTTGTAGATGATTACGTAAGATAAGTATTGTCATCATAATTACTTGTTAACTATGATGCGAAATTGAAAACGTAAGAAAAGATAGAAAATAAGAGATAAGAAATATACAATATATACAAATATACAAGAAATATACAAAATGAACAATTTGAAGATAAGCGAATAAAATGTTAAAAGGAAACACATTCATATCCTATGAAATCCTTTCTATAATGAATTATCTAGCAAAGTATGTAAAAAAAAATTGATGTGTTCCGGTCTCTTTATAGAATAAACTAGAATTCATGAAAGAATTTAAAAATTAATATCCGCTTTCTTTATTTTTCTTTATTTTGAAACCCCGTTCTTAATGGCATTGGCTCAGTAGAAATGTTTTATTTTTATCAGTAGAACAGTTACTTGATGTTTGCCAGAAATTTATTGAAATCACTGATCAACCTGCTAGCTTCAAAAACTGTCTGAATACCCGCAACACGCTTCGGTCGAAGGAGAAATCCAAAAATTAAAGAACATATTCTTCTCCTTTCCTATGTTCGCTGGATGATATATAAAGCTGTACGAGACGCATAGACGAGAAAAAAAGAATCACGACTACCAAATCGGTGTTCACGGATTCAAAGGTCAATGCGATTCGATCATACTTGGTCGTATCTGTACAGAGTATTCAGTTATTTACTATACGCCCACTATGCTGCTTCTACTCATTGTGTCTCTCTCCCAATTCCTTCTAACCGTTACTGTATTACACGTGTAGAAGATATGCTCTGGGTGATTGGTCACATTAAAAAAATAAGTAAAAATTGGATTACACCATTTCCATTCATCATCATTTCCCATATAAGACTTTCATTTAATTTATAATTTTATTCGAAATAGAGCCTTCTAATTGAAATCCCCGTAAAAATGGAAAAGAATTAAGACTTCGTGATAAGAGTCTGTGAACTAAATGAATGCGAGCAATTCGATGCAATTTGACCTTAAGACCTGTTTTTATATTCATTTTGTTAAAACGTTTGCAACGCCCAGAAGGAACCTTCAGAAATCCCACAAAGCATATATCTTCATGAGTGGCAACAAATTCTAAATTGATTTCAGCATGTCCGTCTGTGGTAAACATTCTCTTGGCTGCAAAAATTAGGGGATCGAGTTCAAGTTTGGCAGAAAGATCGGAAAATGGGCGAAATGGATCGAAGGACACACTCACACCACCACGTAAACTGAGAACGCCTCCTTTTCTCAAGACAATAGCAGATAAATGTACAAAAGTTTTAAAGCGTGGATGACCTGTACAAAAGTGAAAAAAATTGACCACGCCCACCCAATATTATAGTGTATCAAAATTTAATTTTTTGTTCCAATGTCTTTATAACGCGCTTCAAATGCTTCACAAAGTATATAAATTCTTAGCCAAGTCCAAATTTGAAATGGATCTTTTTACTTTGTCTGTCCATCTGTCTGTTTCCGCAACTGTGTACTATGTGTGATAGACGTTCTTCCGTCAGAATGAAGATGTCGCCCACAAATTTGCAAGCGAGTTTAACAGTAACCTAAACTCTTCAAGGATACGTCCAAGCAACGTCCACACGCCTAATAAAGGCTTTCATTATGAAAATAGAAAAAATCGGCCGTCCCTCTCCATATTATAGAGCATGAAAATTTATCGCTTTTACTTGTTTTGTCTTTTTTAGGATTGCATAAGAGATTCGGTCACGACCTAATATAGTTTTCTTACTTGGTTTTTTTTGCGGTGATATGAAACCAAGAGAACACAGCGCATTTCATCACAAAATTGAACTGCAAAGTCTTCCAAGTTTGCTAAGTTTGCAAATAAGAATTAGATTTTCTAATTCTTTCCCACAGTTTTGAAGTGGCATTAAAAGTACCAACCAAGAACTCGAGCCCCATAAAATCTAGCAAAGTTTAATTAACTTGGAAAGGAAAAAGGTTTTTGAGAAATAATTAAACATCCAAATTCACATTAACGTACTGCAATAAAATAACATGAGTTGTTATTCCTCAACACGTTCAAGTCTTTTTTTATGAATTTTCAGAGCTTAATTTTAAACCATTAAATGCTAAACAATTTTTTGAAATGGATTTGATTTTAATTTTCATGACAAATAGAATCGTTTCCAAGGTGATTGTTCATTTTCAAAAGTATGTATGTATATATATATATATATATATATATAAATATATGTATATGTATATATATACATACCGAAAAGATGCTTAAGTACTGGCCATATATTATTAATCAGTCTAAAATACAGAGGTAGCGTTACTAAGCCCCAAATTGCGGTTTATGAAAGTAAGAAAGTTATGAATTTTGATCACATGGGAGCTTGACTTCTTAATGAAAGAGCTTACAAAGACTGATCGATAGACGACAAACAGAAGGGTTCTCACTTTGTGTTATAGTATAGGTGTGCGCTTTGACTCATTTTTAGATACGAACTTGGGCGCAAAAGCTTCCAATGTGTTTACCAAGTTTGATCCTGATATTTTCCATTTTTGCGTTTACCGCGAACATTTCACAGACAGACAGACTGACAAAGAGGTATGTTTACTGCGTTCCAGAATTTAATTCTGATCAAGAATATGTACGCTCTTTATGAGGTCTGTGAAACTTCCTTTTGGTTGTTGGTGAAACTTCTCCAGCCTTCGGTGGTCGGTAAAAAAAAGAAATTGTGCATCAACAATGATAAACGAAACTTTTAAGATAAATAAATGAAAGCATTTTGCTTAATGAATATTAGGCAAGTGGTAAAGAATTTTCATAATGAACAGTTGATGATGAGTAATGAAAAATGGGTTTCATGCATTAAATGAATGTTGACAAATGACTAATTAATTAGTTTTAATAGATATCTAAATTTACTTGAAGCAGTTGAGAGTGAAAGATGTTGTGCTGTTGAACATTCAGCAGTTTTGTAGTAGATAGCAGTAAACCCAAGGCATTCCATTTACAAGTTACAGTTGTTTTTGTGACGCTACCATTACCCCCAACACGTCGTCCTACGAACTTATTGAGCGAGGCGTTATGTCTATACATTTGAAAATAAAGGTTCAGATGAAGCAAACTAATGGGTAGACAAATTGAAATAGAAACATAGATTTCAGAAAAATCTAAATTTCGCGTGTAGCGTCAAACAAAAAGACTGTGTTATATATGATTTTTTTGCTTTTACTAATCCAACAATAATAAAATTTCATTCGAATCGGTTGAGTTTTAAGAAAGACAAACAAATATTTCAATCATCTGCAAGTATATCTCTTTTATGTATTACATGCATTGTATTCGCGTTTCGAGCGCATATGCTCTCGTTAAGGTGAGGTTATAAAAATAAATAAAAAATCAACATTTCAAGGTAAACTAGGGGAAATGACAAGCCATAACAATCAGCGTAGGCTTCAGATCAATTTAAATCTAAAGTAGTTGTAGACGATTTCATACAAAGCAGCTACAATACTCAAGTAATATGTACATATATCTGCTTAAAGAATTCATTTCTTATGTACTTTTAACGATTCTCATTCATACATACAGTTGTTAACACATGCACGAAAGTATTTGTATGTGTATGCGTGTGTATGTGCGCGCCTGAGTAAACATTCAACGGAGAAAAACAATTATTGCTGATTGTGTAAACACCACCATAAACCACTTTTGAAAGCATTAACAATTAAGAAAAAAAAAACGTTTGTTACTTAAGTCTTTTGTTTGCTTGGCCCAATGCGTTTGCTAATTTACTTTGGTAGAAATTGAAACTGGATTCTTAAGAATATGAGATCATTTGCTTTTGACAAGCCAACCGCAACTGCTAACATGTGAACGTTACAGTATATTCGTCTTGCTGACTTTTTGTTTTCGCACACACACACACACACACAAGTACAAAATACGAAACAAAATGATATTGAAAGAAAAAAAAGCAAAATATTACTGACCCTTGACCAGCACAAAAATGCACCAATATTATTATTAATGTCAGTGAACTATATTTTGTATAAAACATTGTTTGTTTTTATTTTGTTATTTTTTTATTTATCAGAAAACGATTCATTTAAAAGTGAATTTTAAATTTCTTAAATTTTTTTATTATAAACATTCGTGCTTCTTCACACTCAAATTTATTTTACACTTGTTTTTTTTTTGCAATTTTTATTTTATTACATCTTAGTCATCGATTACATATTTGTTTGCATATATATTCCACCGTTGTGTGGGATGTTTCTTCTTTTTTTTTTTTGCAATTTACTAACGCTCCCGTTGTTAAACGAAATTATTATTATTATAATGCGCGTTTTTAGGTCGCTTTAGATGCACGTTATTTCACCTGTTTATTAACTACTGTTGTTATTTGCCAGAAATCAGGTACAAAACTAATTCAAGTTGTTTGCAATTGTTACAAATAAAGCTGAGAGAAGAAAGATAAACAAGTTGAGAAAGAAACGAAAAGTTATCCGTTTCAGCTTTGAAGCTTATAAAAAGCTTAACGCGATAGCTTTTACTAATAAACTTGAATTGGTTTTAAGATTAAGCAGTCAAAAGTCTGATACACAAAACATCATCCACCAAACTGTTATTGGGTGAGTTGAGAAATTGTGAGACATTTGAGGAGAATAAAATTTGAATCGTTCACCCGTGCATTCACAAATCGAGAAACATAAATCGATCCATAAGCTCATAAGAAAATTATATTCGCTGTATATTATAATCTCTCTACTATCCATCCATCTTTGTGCCAAAATATATTAAAAAGGAACCAACAAAGTCAATTTTCATAATCTATAATATTAGATGGGCGTGACTGATGATTTCCATTTTTGTGCAGATATTGTAAGCTTATGCATGAAAATTGTTATCGTGGCATAGTTATTGTGGTTTATAAGTCAAAAGGAAAACACAAAGCTTTTGTCTCTTTGAAAACGCAGGTGGTCTTAGGTTCCGCTGTACTGTTGACGTAACCTACGACAGATGTGATCCGATTTCAATACCAGCCTTTGCGAAAGAATTAAAAAATATTTCCGACGAATTTATAGCCAATCGCTTCATTTTTTTTTGAGTAACGTTTACCATAGAATTGAGACAGACAGACAAACAGATTGGGACTTGCTTAAATCGATTCAAAATGGGATGCTGATCCAAAATAAATATATACTGTGTGTCTGAATGCCACAAACATTTCGAGAACGTCCATCTTGCAATGGCGGGTATAACAAGAAAAACGAGCAGCTGATAGGATTCTAAGGTCGTTGCAAAATTTATGGGAAAAGATCTAATATATAAAAGATCTAACATCTTATATGCACAGAGCACATTATTTTTGATAATTGAATAGAAGAGAATTCGCTATTTTTACTGTTTAAGAGTAGGCGTACTTTACGGAACCTTTATAACATTTCCTCTGTTTCAATTGTTGGGGCTTTTAGAGTTTTTCGCGAATTTCAACTTAAAACGTCATATACGGGCAATACAAGCCGCTTCGGCTTAGAGAAATTTTTACATATCTTGTCATAAAGTATCGAGAGCTTAGATCTTATTGTTAAATAACGGCTTCTCCGCTATTTTGAACGAAATAAATGTTCACGTTTTTGCAAAAACATTAAATATATTTTCGCTTTTTTTACAGAATTTACACTATTGTGGCGCCTGACACCATACGCTCTCATCAGAAATTTCCCGTTAGTGTCACTTTACATGACGCCCAGACAACGGTTACTTTGGACATAAGTGTTACTGGTCCATCATACAATCAGTCTAAAATTGTCAATTTATCTTCAATGGAAAACAAGCAAATAGATTTCGATGTACCTGCCTTATGCGATGGTTCGTATCAACTGACTTCTAAAGGCATCGAAGGTTTGCAAATTGAAAAGTCAACCGCTTTGTATATGGATACCAATCAACCAAATATATATATACAAACGGATAAAGCCGTATATAAACCAGGAGATTTAGTACAATATCGCATTTTAATTTTGGACGAGAATATCCGGCCAGTGAAATTGGAAAGACCTCTAAGAGTGGCAATTAAAGATGCAGCGAATAATTACATTAAAGAATTTAAAGTTTCCCACTTGACCAAAGGCGTTTACAGTGGTAGATTTCAATTAACGGAACAACCCATATTAGGTCAATGGACAATTGAAGTTGATTTAGCAAAGGACGCACAACAAGAAAAGAACTTTAAAGTCATTAAATATGTGCTACCTAGGTTCAGTGTGGATATCGAAACAGTTAAAGATTTGGCTATAAATGACAATTCCTTAAAAGTGGCAGTTTGTGCAAAATACACGTACGGCAAACCGGTCAAAGGCAAAGCTATCATAACCATATTATATTTAAATCTTGAGAAAATCATTGATATAAATGGTAAAGAAGAAGTGGAGTTTACTTTGCACAAAGGCTTGAATTGGAACTCTCTAGGCGAAAATATGACAATTTCCGCTATAGTAGATGAGGAACTAACGGGAAATCGGCAAAGTAATACTATCGATATAAAACTTCATAGTTCTCAATACGTTGTCAAAATGCTCGACTCGGTGATTGAATTCGAAATCAATGAACCGTTTGTGGTGAAGGCAGCTGTGGAATATTTGAATGGCGATCCCGTCCGGAATGCAAAGGATCCAATCTTTCTTAAGTATTATAGAGGATGGGGGGAACCTGAAGAATCGCAATTATTTGAGAGTACTTTAGATGATAATGGTGTGGGAATGTTTAAAGTCAATTTACCCAATGGTGGCATTTATCTGGGCGAACTTAGATTCATGGATAAAGTCGAAATTTTGCCGTGCATTATGGCCAAATCACATAATACAACTTTAGCTCAAGCTGAAATAAGAGAGGAATTGACTCTTGTGTTAAACACAGAAAGGTATCTTCCAAATGCGTAGACTGTAACTGTGTGTTAAATATAAGTTTTATTGACATTCTAGGCCGCGAATAGGTGATGACGCGTCTGTAACTGTAAAAGCACCTAATATGATGACTCATTTGACATATGTAATTGTTGGTCGTGGTTGTATTCTACAAACGGCTTATATTACTTTGCCCGAGCCGGCAAATTTCTATAAAATCAACTTTAAAGTTACATTCGAAATGATTCCACGCGCTGATGTGTTCGTTTTTTACGTGGATAAGAGTGACCTCAAATATCAAGAAATCAGTATTGACTTTGAATTGGAATTTCAAAACAGTGTAAGTTAAAATTATTTAGTTCGCTTGATGACGTTTCAAAGCCTATGTGTAGATCAACTTTACACAAAATGCTGTTGAGGGAACGAAGCGAAATGTATTTAGTGTTTTCAGCATTTTGGTTTCGTCAGGCAATTTTTCCCATTATGCAACTCAGTCTATAAGAATACACCATTGTGAGGGTGCAACAATGATTTTTAGTTGAATGCACGAATGCACACCCATGCACATACATGGGCACACAAACGATATCAAACGGTATTTTAATTAAACCTGATATATATAACAAATAATTTATAATCAATTTTAAATTAAAGTAATTAAGTAATTGAAAGCAAAAAATAGTTGATCACATTATCATACCACATTACTTCATGCAGATAAAACTAACAGGTCCTCTGCAAGCGAAGCCTGGACAAGAAGTTAGTTTGGATATCGAAACCGTTTCGAATTCGTTTGTTGGCTTGTTGGGCGTTGATCAAAGGACTTTGCTTTTAGAGAGGGGCAACGACTTCGAACGGAATACAATATTAAATAATTTAAGACATCATAATACTAATATTGGTTTTTTCCCCTATCCGGGTAAAATGTCTGGCTTGGCAGTACAGACAAATGCTCGTTTTCCTTACGAAGGTAAGTTTCATTCACGTTACACAGAATTTTGAAATGAAAATTTAGATTTTAAACTAAAATCTTATATAAGTAAATAAATAGGTTAAATATTATACAGAAATTGTAACTATTGGGCGTGCGAGTAAATTCTGTAAATTGAAAGGTAAATTGTGGATATGCATAGTAGAAATATTGGTGCTCCCGTGCAAAAAATTTAAGTTTTGAGGGCGATAATATTCGCCTACGTCCCTCCATCCGTACGTCTCCAGGAAAAGTAACCCAGGACCTTCAACCTAGGTTGGAACCTTCTCCAAATTGGCGATTATTTCTCAGATCGGCCGGTTGGATTCTATTTGTCTTTCAGAAACATCAGTCCAAGACAGACCATAGATTTGGAAAGCTTTAATTTATTGAAAAAAGCCAACAAAACTCGCTAGAGAATGTTATTTCAAAGCTCAAGTTGAAATTTAGGGCGAACAAACTGAAGGACCTATCAACAAAAATTAAAAAAGGTAGCAGTGAAAACTGTAAAAACCTGACTTCGAGAAGAGAGCATTTAATGGTCCATTGGGTTTGTTGGCTCTGAAATCTTACATAGCTGTGGTAAGATTGTGTTTAAAAGTGGCCTCATCTTCAGTTGCTTTTTAGCTCAGTTTTAATGGAAATCGAGTTTTTAAGCATTATAAAATGTCACGATCCGATCATTTTTTACATCGGTACTACTATTTTTGGTGCAAGGCAGAATAAGTTTTTTCGGGCACATATAATACTTTGAAGAGTCATTTCGACGACCACTTCTCAGATAACGTCTTATCACGAAAAAGTCTCGACATTAAAAATCTTTAAAATTTTCGTTAAGAATCGCTGAGTATTATTTCGTCATAATGTTTTGTAATAAAAATTGGTCCTTAATACGAATTTGACATAAACATCAGCTAGTAATAATTTTGAACTATGCAAGTCCACTATTTTTGTTGTTTTTGTTTGTCTTTAGAAAATATAGGTAATGTTTAAATCAATAAAAAATAAGTAAGAAAATTATATTCGGCCGGGATCGAATCTTTTATACCCATCGCCGCCATCCTAAAAGAGATTAAAAGAAAAAGGAAAATTGTCATACTCTATAATAATTGATGGAACCGGCTAATTTTTTCTACTTTTAGATTAAAAGTGGAGAAATATTTACGGTGTATGCGTTGTACCTTATGGGTAACAAGCAAAAAAAGCACTGAAGCAAAAGTGTTCACAGTTTTTGTTGTGTAGGCGTGTGGACGTTATAGGCGTGTCCTTGGTTTGGGTTAGATCCTTTTGAAATTCCTTTGCAAGTTTGCAGGCGACTTTTGTGAACGCGAGAACGTTTACCACAGATACTAGACAATCGGACAGACGGATAGATGGACAAACGAAGGGAGAGACATGTTTAGGTGCTTGCCGAATTTGAAACTGGCCAAGAATTGATAAACTTCATGGGGTTTTAGAAGCGCTCTTCTGCGCATATATTGTCATAGTGAGTAGGCGTGGGCAATTTTTTGTACGATTGTTGTCCATAAAATACATATTCAAATTTTTATAAATTTACCTGCTATGGTTTGAGAGTAATGAGTAGAAAACCATTTTTTATTTCTCTTGAGTAAGAGAGGTGTTTCTAGTTTATTTGGTACTGCGGATGCGTTCTTCGACCCATTTGGCTCACTTTCAATACCAATCTGGGTGCGACATCTTTCAATATTTCTGTCCAATTTCAAGTCGATAGCTTAATTTTTGCGATTAGGAGAATGTTCACAGCCGTCGTTATGCAGACAGAGACACGGACATGCTTAAATCGTTTCCGAATTTGGTGCTGATCAAGACTATTTATGCTCTGTGGGATCTCAGAAACTTTCTCTCAGACATTGCAAACATTTTGATAACTTGAATAGGCCCCTTATTCTCCGGTGATGGGTACAGAATCACAAGAAGAAATCG
The DNA here is from genome assembly GCA_001077435.1 of Glossina morsitans morsitans. NCBI lineage: Eukaryota > Metazoa > Arthropoda > Insecta > Diptera > Glossinidae > Glossina > Glossina morsitans. Next base: position 38,999 of record CCAG010021421.1, on the reverse strand, counting down.
CAAGATAATATTAATCTTTTAAGTTATGTCAAGGCATTCATTAGCACTGTACATATCCCCAAAAAAAAGAAAAAAAAGAATCATGTTCTTTGCGTCTGATAGTTTCTGCTTGAAAACTACTGAAGACCTCTTGTGTAATGTTTTTCTAATGCGAAATCTGCAAAATAATTTATTTACAAAATTAATGTTCTTTTTAACTTATTGTCTCATTTTCAGTATAGTTTTTATTTTATGATCATTTTAGAACTAAAAACATCGCGTTTTTCTTTTAGGTAAACTAAAACTATTTCGTTGTATTTTCCAGAATTAGATCGACATTGTATTTTATATTCACAATGTATGCAGTGTCAAGCAGCTCTTCCCGCACAGGAGGTTTTCGTCCAAAGAATTCGAAAAAATTTTGACGAAGTCTGGTTGTTTGAGGATATTGATAAGTAAAGTTCATATTAATATTCTCCCGTTCATTTCCATCAAAATATGATTTTTCTTCGGAATAACATGCTATTAGAGAAACATTTATCACATCCATCCATCATCGAAAGCTGAGCGGTACATTCATTTTGTCAAAACGTTTACAACATTCAGCTATAAACTGTGCATATTCTCGACCAAAATCAAATTCTAAAATCAATTATGTCCTTCTGTCCGACAGCCCATGTGTCTGCCGGTGTAATGTCTGTGGTAACGACCCGCCTGGTCGCAAAAATGAAGTTATCGGTTTCAAATTGGGCAAGAACATTGGATGCTCTTGCACGCATGTTTGTATTGAAAATTGGACAAATCGATCAACGAACATGACGATGGTTCAACACAATCTGAGACCACCTCTGTTTCGAAAAATATAAACGAGTACATGTTTTGCTTGTTATTTATAATCTGCAACAAATACAACAATTTAAAAATGTGTTAATTCCACAATAAATATGACGGACTCCGCAACGTGTAGGATTCGTTTTTTCTGAACAGTGTCATGAATTGGGTATCAAATGAAAGTAACAGGAGAGTAGAACACGACAAGATGAGTATATTAAATATTCTGAATTAAATAACGCGGACGCCGCGACGATATACGACGGATGACGGCAGTGGATATAAAAAAAGCGTTCGCGATCGAGTATAATTTTCTGATTTCTCCATCTTAACGTTAAATGCTACGACATTTTTTGACAAGTTTAATGCTACACTTGATTTCATAAATATGCAGCAAAGCTTCACAAGGGTGCGAGCTACTCATAAACTATTATAAAATTGTCTTTCGATTAAAAGCAGTAAAGGTCATAAATTAACAACTATCGCAAGGATTGGAATGCAATGCCTTATAAAACATGTTTACACATAAATCATTTTATTTATCTACTAATCTTAGGCACACTTTCAGGATTACGTATATAATCTAAGTGCCATAAATAACAACTTTCACGTGGCTTTAGTAGTTGATATATACGCAAAGTTTAATATGAATTTAATTGATGTATTATTCCATTGCATCTTTTACAGTAATGATAATACAACAAACGTGACAGTAACTAAGTGCATACCTGATAGCATGACTTCTTGGATAATAAGCGCATTTGCGATAAATGCGAGAACTGGTTTTACAATGACCGAGAATCCTTTGAAAATTAATGTATTTCAGCCCTTCTTCATCGATGTAAATTTACCGTATTCTGTAAAAAGGGGCGAAGTTATTGAAATACCAGTCGTTATTTTCAATTACCTGAATAACACGTTAGAAGCCCAAATCGTTATGGAAAATACGGACGGAGAGTATGAATTTACCGATGTTTCAAAGGAAATTGAAAAGTCTTCATTTATTGCTCAACGACGAGCTAAGAAAGTAATGGTGTCCCCGAACAGCAGTCAAAATATATCTTTTGTAATCCGTCCACAAGTAATTGGAGATGTAATGTTAAAAATTGAAGCCATTACTTCGCTGGCCAGCGATGCTATACATAAAAAACTAAAAGTAGAAGCTGAAGGTGTCACCCAATACAAAAATCAAGCTCTTTTCTTAAATTTGGAGAAGCCACAGGAAGCTTCGCTAGAAGTCGCTATACCCACGGAAGCTGTTAAAGACTCGGAATATGTGGAATTCTCTGTTGTTGGTGATCTCTTGGGTCCCACTGTCAAAAATCTTAATGAGCTTGTACGCAAGCCCTACGGTTGTGGTGAGCAGAATATGGTTAATTTCGTGCCCAACATATTGGTCTTACATTACTTGGAAGCCATGCAAATTGATATGCCAAATGTAGCGAGCAAAGCTAAAAACTTCTTAGAAATTGGTTATCAACGTGAGTTGACCTATAAGCACAAAAACGGCGCATATAGCGCTTTTGGCGAAGATAGAAGCACACCGAATACTTGGTTAACCGCTTATGTGGCTCGTTCCTTTATCCAGGCATCTAAATACACGACCATTGATGAAAATGTTATCCAACAAGCTTTCGAGTTCCTAATTGCTAACCAGGAGAAAAGCGGGCAATTTAAGCAAACTGGTCATCTCTTCAGTCCAACTCATCAGAATGATGTTGGATTCAATGCTTATGTGCTGTTGGCCTTCCTAGAGAGTGAAGTATGTTTACGAATAGTTACCCATGACAAAATGAAATGTAAATTTTTATTCTCAATAGAAATACGCGGAGGTTTATCAAAAGCAGATAGAAAAATGCCTCGAATACGTAGTAAGCCAGCTGGAGAATGAAAGGGATTCTTACGCTCTATCTATAGCTGCAAGTGCTTTGCATAAAGCTAATCATAAGGCTGTGGGTGGAGTGCTGGAAAAGCTACAGGCACAAGCCAAGGAAGAAAACGGTTTCAAATGGTGGACTAGTGCGAACCATAATGATATTGAAATCACTGCCTATGCGTTGCAAACTTTGGTTGACACGGAATCCACTAATCAAATTTTACCAATTATCAAGTGGTTAATCGGTCAACGTAATAGCAATGGTGGTTTCGACTCTACCCAAGACACTGTAGTAGGTCTTGAGGCACTTATTAAATTCTCTAAGAAATTTTCAATTACCGGGAACAGCATAATGTCGATAACATTCAAAGCTTTTGATGATGGAAAGAAGGAACTTAGCCAGCATAGATTTGAGGTGGACAAAGACAACTCATTGGTCTTACAAACGCACGTGGTAAGAACAATTAACTAAAGTAGGGGAACTACTTGTAAACTTTACGTTTGTTTTACTATTCCTTCGCAGTTACCGAAATCCACTCGCTCATTAAGTTTGGAAGCTGATGGTGTTGGTTCTTCGTTAATTCAACTTTCCTATCGATACAACTTGGCAACTAAAGATGATACGCCCAGTTTCAAACTCGACATTAAGCCAAAAATTTTACCATCGCAACAATTACAGATTGAAGTTTGCGCCAGCTATGAACCTCATGCTAGTGATAAGATTTCACAATCCAATATGGCCGTCATGGAAGTTGCTTTGCCTTCCGGTTATATTGCTGACAACGAGAAATTTGATGATATACTTGCTGTCGAGCGTGTTGAACGGGTGGACACCGAGAACTGTGATACAAAGGTTATCGTATATTTCAATGGCTTAGTGGAAGGCGAAAAAAAGCGTGTTAATATCATAGCAGATAGAGCCTTTGCTGTAGACAAGCAGAAGCCGGTTCCCATCATTTTATACGACTATTATAACAGTGAATATCGTGGAACAGAATATTATCAAATTACATCTCCGTCACCTGATATTTGCGAAGAAAGTTAAGAAAAAATAATTTATGTACGGTTCAAAGATATAAATAAATAAAGAATAAAATACAATATAATTTCATAAATGTTATTAGAAACACGTCATTTAAGGAAAGAAGAATAACCACAAAAAATTTAATATGGATTTGCTGTCAAATCCATTATGTTTACCGTTAAATGGAATGAATTTGCACAACACCAAAGTAACACAAAGCACTGTTTGCTTCGCCATCTAATCACCTGTTAAGAAAACATTTATCAAACCTTCTGTCGTGGTTCGCTTGCGGGTGTATGTTTTGCCATCTAATTAACTGTTAAGACAGCATTTAACAAGCCTTTTAAAGTGATAATCATATCCTACAACATTTATGTTAGAAGGTGATAAATTCAATTGAAGCCTGCTTCCCGGTTAATATCTGTGCGCCCATTGTTCTGATTCAAGTGCAAGCTAATGGCGGATTCTGTTGAAAATGCATCGTTTCGAAACATTTGTACGACCATTCCGCGAAGTGGTATTTAACGGACGTCTTTAATCAACTATCTCGGTACCATTTCATTCCACCTGTTGTTGAAGAAGAGTGTTACCAAATCTTATAACATTGCAAGTTAAAGCAATGAAAGAAAATTTCCGCTCTCGATCTCGAAGATAATTCACACGCTGATCCATTCTAGCTAAAGATTCTCAGCGAACTAAACGTTCAAAATCGTGCAAATATTGGTATGTGACACTAACGAAGATTTGTTTTGAATTACACTCGTCTCACAAACCGACATGAGTAAGGATCACACGAATTAAAGCGAAGAAGAAAAACAGCTACTACACGCTTTGAAAATATTTTAAAGTTTGTGAATGGTAGATATCGGTAGAATACTTTTTGAAAATCGGTTAAACTGCAAATGCAAAGTATTTTTAAAGCTACCGTAAGTTTTTTGAAATAATTGATAGTTGGATGCTTAGATTCCACCCGATGTCCAAAGGAGAATACTTTGTATTGACGAATTGCTCCAGTTAAACGAAACATTCACTGTTGGCAGGGGAGCAATTTGCAAAAGGCCAAGATACCGGGATTTTCCGCTTCAGACATGTCCAGAGATTATCTACTCCTATATATTAGCCTCTAGCCAGTTTTCATCGATAACTTATTGTCCATCCAATTGTCGAGACGATACCTAAAAGATAAACGCATTCTTGGAAGCGATCGAAAGATAAGTTGTGCTTTTGGCGCAGCATTGATATCTAGTAGGAAAGATAGGAATGTAGTAGTTAACGATGAAGCACACTATGAAGAATATATCTGGTAAAATTCAAAACGTTCTAACCAAGGAATCTATTAAATAATAAATATTAAAGTCCGGATGCCCATTGAACATCATTTAGCACTTACGTAAGTTTACGTAACACAATCTTTCACTTGTTTTTCCCGCAAAATATTAAAAACTATACCTTGTGGCAATTTATTTAATCTATACATTAATGACTTGCCTTCGGCGATTAAATCTACCCAGATCTTAATGTATGCTGATGATGTGAAACTGTTTTCTTCTTTTTCCTTAGAATCGCAATCACATCAGCTTCAAACTGACCTAAATAAATTGGTGGCATGGTGCTCTTCAAATTATATGACACTAAACCTAAATAAATGTAAGAAGCTTTCTTTCTCTAGAAGGAAGTCATTCATAACCCATTACTTTATAGATTCGTACAAGTTGGAGGACGTTGAGTCGTTCACAGACCTAGGCGTCCTCTTTGACCGTAGGTTACGTTTCAATTTGCACGTTGAGTTCTCGATAAGCAAAGCTAGGTCGGTTCTTGGTTTCATCAAGAGGTGGTCCAAAGAGCTAGATGATCCGTATATTACCAAGATGATGTGTATACGTGTTTGGTTAGGCCTATACTTGAGTACGCTTCTATTGTGTGGTCTCCCTCGTACAGGTGCTATGTAGACTCAATTGAATCTATTCAAAAGCAATTCCTGTTGTTTGCTCTTAGGAATTTGGGTTGGGATCCGTCTGCTTCTCTTCCCCCCTATGAAAATAGGTTGCTTCTTTTGTCCTTACCGTCTCTTGAAAAACGTAGATTTGTTCTTGGCGTTTGCTTCGCAATCAAATTAATAAACGGCGCTATTGACTCGCCGTCATTACTTGGAGAAATAAGTTTTAATGTTCCTAACCGCTTCTCTAGGCATTTTACCTTGGTTAAGGTTAGTCATTGTAAATATAATTATGAGCTGTTTAACCCGCTCAGAGTTGTTTGCAAGAACCTGAATAGCGTCTATCACCTTTTTTCATTATCGGACACTTTAAAGTCCATTAAAGCAACATTGCTTAATACACGAGATTTGCCAATGTCGTACTTAAACTAGCTCTTAATCCTAAAAAGTCACTACGATTCGAAAATTAATTGTTGTTAACTATTATCGGTTGCCAAGCTTATGCATGTTTGCGATGGCTTAGGGGTTCATTTGCAACTGGGTTCTGTACCGGTTGTGGGTGTGGCTCTGTGCTAATTGTGTACATGCTTTTTTTCTTTTTCTTTTTTCTTTTTTTTCCTTTTATTTGTTTTATTGTACTTATACTAAGTTTTTTAATAATAATTAATTTAAGACTTACTTTAAGAGTCATTTGAACTCGACTGTCTTTTTTTTTAGTTGAGTTTCTGTATAAGTGTAATAAATAAATAAATAAATAAATAAAAAATATAAAGGCTTTGTTTTCGTGAAAAAGAAGGGTTTTGAAAAATTGACCTGTAGAGCGAAAACGTGGCACAGTAAATTTAAAAATAAAATCACTATTTTGTCCAATGTTCTCCATAAAATACAACAAATTGTATCCTCTTGCTTATAAAGATGCTTTTTGCAACAATGTTTGTATGGGAGTGGGCGTAAAAACTGTTTTCTCTCTATTCTAATTCTAATTTTCCCCATTCATCTGTTTAGCTAAAATACATTTTTTCTGGATTTTCGTCGCGAAACATTACAAATCGAGAATTTTTTTCATGTAACGACTTTTACGGAACAGCGTAAAACTGGTCGCGTTCAGTTTACTTTCAATAGTTTTCATCATTGCGGCTTATTTTCCATTAAAATCATTATTTGGAATGGATTCGGGGGAGTAGGGCCAACAGGATCCATATTTGGCGAACGGATTTTTTATATCAAATTACTATTATGGATCAATTTTCATCAGGATATATTGAAAATTGCAAAGGTTGGGATGGGATTCTAAAAATTTTCGATCTAAATTGTTCCTACCAACTCAGTATATCCACATACTACACCTCGGAGATTTTTATCAGAAAATTATGGAAATTGCAAATTGTTTTCATAGCACATGTTTTTCAAAATAAGGCGTTATGATGGGAGTGGTCTGTAAAAATGGTTTGATCTAAACCACACTAATGGTTTGTCTTCGGCCGAAAGATTTCAATCTACCAAATTGTCTTAAAATATCTCCAAAATAGCGGTCTGCGAACACGGCAGAAATGAACTTTTTTCTGACAGACAGCACAAGTTTAAAGAAGTGAAGTAGAGTGTACATCACAGAGAAACCAAGGATAGCATAATTCTGTGACCTAATAAGAAATTTTCATAATACGAGATTAATGCCGTATCGTATGTACATATACGGAAAATCAGTTCAAACTACTAGTTCGGGCTTAGGACGGTTTTGCCACACACATTATGAAATTATTTGCTGTAAAGAGTTTTTATATCCTACACCACTTGTGACACAAGTTTGTGCGGATGTATGCAACATCCAGGAGTAATTTACACGGAACCACATTTTGTTCCGAAAGTGAGTCTGAATCTATCTACGCTTGTCTGTCCATCCATCTGCCGGCCTTATTTTTTTGTGTTCAACATACAGGTCGCAATTTTCGAAATATTTTGATGAATTTCTATGCACCGAAATGTTTTCGCCCAAAGACGGAGGCTATTGAAAACGATTTAAAATCATCAGAATGACGATCGGACAACTTTTTCCATCACTTCCAATATAAAGACTTATTTTGAAAAGTTCGTTATATGAATAACTGTATTAAGCCAAGTGGTGAATGCTATTTAGTGGCAAGCCGAGCCCATCTACAGTGTGTTTACATGTTATAAGTAGCAAATTAATATGTTTTCCCTAACTATTTCTGAATCCTAAAAAAAAACGAGATCGATCACCGGTTATCTTATTTGTGTTTGCATTATGAATCATAAAGAGAATCTCAAGACAAGAGATAACTAGACAAAGAGAAAGAATTACAGAGAAAAGTTCTACAATCAAAACATAATGAAAGGCGATATTAAGCTGAGTATTGAAGAAACTAAATTAGTTTACGATGCACCGGCACTCTGTGTGGAAATAATTGAAAGTTAAGTGTGCGACCGCGATCTTATGAAAATAAATAAAAAACAAAAATTATATAAATAAAAGTTCTAAACTAAAACAAAATGTGGCAAAATCGAATGTATATTCTTTTGCATATGCTATGCGTTGTGAATGCAAACGGGTAAGTGTGCTTGCATCACTGCTTCACCGAGATTCTCTGGAATTTGTTGATAGTGAATTACGGGTTTTCCGCATTGTTTTTCGCTAATAAAAAGCTGCTTCGTTATCTAGGAAGTACAATATATACCTCTACTATGACGCGATGCTAATTTGTCTTTAAATAGTTATTACACTTATTATATTTGAAATTTACACTACGTGCTGTTTTAGTATAAGCGTCCCTACGTCTAGGAGGAGGACTACAAAAGGTAAATAACGTTATATATGATTTGACTTGTGCAAATCCTTCACATATACTTCGTTAAATGCGGATCGATCCAGCTGCTGAAGCTATCACAGTGAATTTTAAGGTATCCGCCTGAGTGGTCGAGAGGCATGAGTCTCGACTAGCAACTCAATAGTCGTGGGTTCAAATCTCAAGTGCGGTAGAGTTTTCCATAAAACTGAGAGCCGTTAGATGCTGGTGTTTTAACACTTTGGTCTTAGAGTTTATTCTCTGGCTAAATTTATAATAGTAATAGTAATAATAATAATAATAATTTTAAAGCAAACTTTGCAAACGGGTAAACCTTTTTTTGACTGATTAAAGATTGTAGTCAATTTTATGCAATTTTAACATTTAGTTCCGAATAAGTTAGAATGACATCTATTCTTGAATATCGGATGTGAAAGTAAAACTGATCTTACGTTCAATAAGAAGTATTGCTTTGACGTCTGTCTTATTTCGAGATTAGTTCAAAGATCTTTAGAGTAAATTGAGTGTAAGTCATCGTACAAATACAATAATAGACTGATACATTTCATAATTCTTTCATTGATCCTCTAAGCTCCAATAAACTAGACATTAAAAGACGGCAATTTCGGTGATACTACTAAAGCCTTGTAAATGTCGCAATGAGAAATAAGAAAAATTTTTAATTTATATAACAAATTTATGTTTGCTTTTTAACTTAAAATTACCTGAAAGTAAGTTGCGTATGTATGAAGTGAATATCTTTCTCATTAGTTTACATTGATTTATATTTTTTAATTCCATTCTTTTTTTTCAGAATTTACTCCATTGTGGCCCCCGGCAGTATATATTCAAATCGCAAATATTCCGTTAGTGTTACATTACACGATGCTGGGCAAGCAGTTACGTTTAACATAGGCATTTCTGGTCCATCATACAATCATTCCAAATCCATTGAATTGTCTCCAAAGGAAAATAAGAGAATCGATTTCAATGTCCCAGAATTAAAGAAAGGCATATATCAACTTGTCTCGAAAGGAATCGGAGGATTATACTTTGAAAACACTACATACTTATCCGTGGAATACACCAGACCTAATCTTTACATACAAACGGATAAAGCAATGTATAAGCCGGGAGATTTAGTACAGTATCGCATTCTAATTTTGGATGAAAATTTTCGACCGCTGAAATCGGACCGATCTTTAGGAGTTGCCATTAAAGATGCAGCAAATAACCTTGTGAAAGATATTAAAAATGCTGAAAATTATAAAGGCGTTTTTAGTGATAAATTACAACTTACCGAACAGCCCGTTTTGGGTCTGTGGATAATTGAAGTTAGTTTAAACGATCATATAGAAAAAACGAAGGAGTTTGAAGTAGCAAAGTATGTGTTACCCAAATTCAGTGTGGATATTGATGCTGTTACAGATTTGGCCATAACTGAAAGTTCTTTAACGATAACTGTACGTGCAAAATACACTTATGGTAAGCCAGTCAAGGGTAAGGCTACTGTTCATTTATCGCCCGTAGATTTGGAGAAAACTATAGACATCAATGGCAAAGGTCATGTGGAATTTGATTTAAAAAAAGATTTAAATTTAATTGTTTCGAACCGATTCGTGAGAGAACTGAAAGTGTTTGCAGTGGTGGAAGAAGAGCTAACTGGAAATAGGCAAAATACTACACTCAAAATAAATCTTCATCGCTCTCCATATAGAATCGAGGTCTCCGATATGATGAAGGAGTTTGAAATTAATCAAACGATTGAAGTGAAAGTAGTTATTAAATATTTAAATGGTAACCCAGTCCAGGACACAAAAGCTCCTGTTCTTCTCAAATTTTACAATACAAGGAGAGCAGATGAAGATCCTGAAATTTTTAAGGCAACCTTAGACGAACATGGTGTGGTCATATTTAAAATTAGCTTTCAAAATGATGGGTTTTATTGGCCTGAACTTAAATTTGCTGAGGAAATTAAGCACATGCCAAGCATTAGCGTAAGGGCAGCTAGTGAAAAAAATACTAAGTTAGTATCCCAGTTAACCCTTGAGTTGGAGACTATAAAGTAAGTTAACAAATAAAAACAAAAATAATCCCTTTGATTACTTATACATCCTCCTAGGCCCCGTTTAGGTGAACACGTATCGATAGCTGTTAAGGCACCCGATGTTATGAATCATTTGATATATGCGGTTGTAGGCCATGGTACCATACTGCAAATAGCTAACATTTCTTTGCCGAGACCCCAACAATTTTATAAAGTTACCTTTCGAGCTACATTCGAAATGATGCCAAGAGCTAACCTATTTGTGTATTACGTCGATGAATCGGATTTGAAATTTCAGGAGATCACTGTTGAATTTCTTCCGGAGTTTGAAAACAAAGTAAGTTTAAGTATTGTTGTAAAATTTTTCATGTCAACAATGTTCAAAAATTTTTGCAGATTGAGATAACGGGCCCCATACAAGCAACGCCTGGTCAGGAGGTTTCTTTGGAAATTAAAACCGATCCGAACTCTTATATCGGCTTATTAGGAGTAGATCAAAGTATGTTGCTTCTGAAATCTGGCAATGATTTAGAATTCGCTGCAATTCTAAACGATTTACGTAACCGCAAACCTATAGATAAACATTATCAAAACAGTATTTACCCATACCCGGGTGAGAGATCTGGCTTAGTCGTAATGACGAATGCACACTTTCCCTATGAATGTAAGTTGTCCACAAACGAATTATTAATTTTAACTATACAACATATTCAAACATACAATCAATTATTTTTGATTCCTAAAAAATGCGTCGATGCTGGTTTACTTATTCTACAGAGAAGTTAATTAAGTTAAAGTAAAAACATTGTGGCGGGCCGTTAACACTTTCGCGGGTAGTGAAAATTTCAGTGACGTGCAAAAAATGACAGTCAATTTATTTTAAACCAAGTAAGAACATTATAGTCGCGCAAGGCCGACCTTTAAGTACCCTACACCACATTGTCTGTCTAACACAATTCATGTTTTTATTCTAGAACATCAAAATTATATCTTTTTTCTATATGAAGGCATATCTTTCAAGTGCGTATTTATGGAGAAGCGAGCCCAAAACGCAACCTAATGTGTCATAAGTTTAATCCTTACATAGGAAAGGATCCCAAAATAAGCGTAGATGGTCCAAATTTAACAGACCTCGTTTTTGTATGACAGCACTACAATATTGCGAGACGATTTCCATCACCACTTGTTAAAACTTAGGCTCTTTTGCTCTACAAAGGATCAATTTTCATGAAAATCCCTATTAGGGTAAGGTCCAAAAAATAGGCTGAGAAGGTCCAAATTAGGTACATTTAATTTTTTATGTTAAATTACTATTATCATACAATGTTCTTCATGAAGGATTGAAAATTATTCCTTTTTGTCGTCTGAACTTCGACTTATCGTTATGTGAGGGGGTTCAAAAATAGTCCCAGCCGGCCCAAAGTTGCCACACCATTTTAGAATGTCCAAATACTAGGCACTTTGCTGAGAATTTTTGAAAATTGCAATTTTTTTCCATATAACGACTTTTCAGAATAGGGCGTTATATGAAGAGGGGTCGAAAAAGTCGACCGATCGGAACCATTTTCAACAGCGTTCGTCCTTGGGTCAAAACACGTCAATGTACCAAATTTCATCGAAATATCTAAAAAATTGCGAGCTGCAGCTGGAAGAAAAATTTACATGGACAGACATCAGGCGAACAGACAGATTTAGATCAGTCCATATTATGATTCGATGAATCGATCGGTATAATAAAATGTGGGGTATCTTAAGCCCTTCTGCATATTACATAGGACGGCACTAACTTAATACACCTTGTACCACAAGGGTAGGCGTAGGATATAACTAATTTTGATATCCAAAATTCGATTGAATACATTTTCTAGTGGTGGTTGAAAGATTAGAAGAATGCTATAGGATTCACGATAATATACGAGACTTCGGACTTCAACTGGGGTGATGTGAGTGCTGTAGCATTCATATTGCGGCAAGCGCCATAAATAAAAGAACCTTCGGATTATATAAAATTAAATAAAAAATAATTGGCTTTAAAATTTGAACTTTTTTATTCATGTCAGTTTGCATCATGATGAAAAGTTCCGCGAACGTGCTAAATGCAGTACACCATCCTACAATTATTCATTTAACGACCTCTTGAGATAAAAGATTTTATAGGAAGTGGCCTGATCCCAACCATTTTCAATAGTCATCCTTTGGCCAAAATACCTCGGCGTGCCAAATTTCATCAAAATATCTTAAAAGTTTCGGCCGGTAGGTTGAACACATAAAAACAAGACAGACAGATGGAATCGAATCAACCGGTATAATAAAAGCTAGGTATATCTTAAGTCTTTCTGGATGTTGCATACATCCGTGTAAACTTCACATACCTTTCTACTACAAGTGATGTAAGTTATAATAAATCTTATAGGTTTTCTACTCACTTTAGGCCTCTTTTCATTTTAATATTGGATGTTTGAATTAATTACCTTCTTTTTGTTGCTGTATATGTAAATCCAGGCATTTTAAGAAGACCCGACAATAATTCCTCTCAGACAAGAGCACCAAGTTACGAAAAGATGCCGAAGAGAACAATTGGAAACTTTCGCAATTGAGTAGAAATTGAAAACCGATGCTGGGAAAAGTCAGGGAAACACTTCAGTTCGTTAAATGTGGCATTCTAGTACATCTAGTGTGCTCTCCAGACGTTCACAGTTCTACAGAATACACGTCAATGTATAGATAGAATCTTGGATTACCTTGGAATATAAATTCTTCTTTTTTCGCGGAATATAAAATCAGGGGTAGGAGTAGGAAATATGTACGACAATGTATATTTTTGTGTTTATTGCTGTAAACCACATATTTCCTATAAACAAAAGGGAAATGGTGCAAGAATATTGAAATGCCCAAAAGATGCTATCTAGAATGTAGGGATAAATACTTTTTGACAGATTTCGATTCATATAAATCATTTTACAGCCCGTCTTAAAAAGGGAGCTTCACATTATGAAATAGAAGAAGAAATGAGTGAAAGTGTAGACGATGATGCCGAAGGCGTAGATGAAGTCGATACCAGCTGCGTTAAATGCGAGTTTGTCCTTCACGCAGTGTCCAACGTAAACACACGTACAAACTTTCGAGAAATTTGGTTATGGTCTGCTTTGAATTTTAGGTTCGTTTCGTTAATTCATTTCACTGCACTTACGACTAGCTAACCCATCTTAGATGCTTACTAACAGCCTTTGAGTTAATTCTTATAATAATGTTTTCCTAATTAACTTTCTAATATTGTATATAATAACAATATTTTCTAGTGACGGAAGGAATTTACATCGCCCAGCCTGCTTTTCTTTTTGAGAACTTACACGGCTATGAGTTACAGTTTTTAACGATCACACCTGATGACTTCGACGATTTAGCCACAGAAGAGATTAAAGTTCGACAAGACTTTAGTGATGTGTGGTTATTTGATTATTTAGAAAAGTATGTGTTTTTTGCTACACTGTACGATTGTTGAACAAGGCTATTGCAAGCCTTGGACCTATTTGCAACTAGTTTGGCATGTAATGTTGTATGTTTCAAAAACGGTCGTCCATTTGTTTATTTCCGAAAGACAGTTCAAGTAAAGCGTGCACTCACTGCATTATTATGAGTGGAATTGGTCTTGGACTGCGACTAGGCGTAGCTTTTTACTTCTACTCTCACCTGCTTAGTGATCGGTTCATAATATTGAAGATGTGATAAATAATGTATTCATATTTGATTTAAGTGTAAGTGCGAACAACGCCAATTGGATTAAGTCGAAAAATGCATTATGCACTCATGTCCTTATATCCATTGCGTAAATACGTTTTCATCTACATATATTTATAGGCACCCCTACATATACAACGCAATACGTTTGTTCGTATTTCAAAAATTCACAAAAACAATTCCCTTGCTCTTTGTCTTACTAAATATCACGTCTAGAAATTTCTTTTAGTCGTTACGACACACAACACCTTTCTTATTAAAAGTCCAACACTTAGTTTCCCGAACAATTTTGTATACGTTAAACGCTTTATACTAAATACCATAAGGCTTGCCTTTTGTAACTACTAACGATCGATTACTAAATAATGCATTTCTTGGTATACAACTTCACTGCGATTGTTCACTTTAAATTTGACTTTTCTCAGATTTTTGTAAACGCCATTTCTATTCTTTTTCGCAGTGACGATAATATCACCAGTGCAACAATCACACAATCCATACCAGATACAATAACTTCTTGGGTAATCAGCGCTTTTGCGGTGAACGAGAAAACTGGTTTGGGTATGACCGAGAATCCGTTCAAAATTAACGTATTTCAACCATTCTTCATCGATGTAAATTTGCCATATTCTGTAAAAAGGGGCGAAGTCATTGCCATACCAGTTATTATTTTCAACTATATGGATAAAATATTGGATGCAGAAATCACCATGGACAATACTGACAAGGAGTACGATTTCACCGAAGTGTCTAATGAAATTGAAGAATCTATTCTGAATGCGCAAAAGAGAATGAAACGGGTATCGGTGCCTCCGAATAGCGGAGAAAGCGTATCTTTCATGATACGTCCAACCGTAGTAGCTGATATAGAATTGAAAATTATCGCTATATCTCAGTTGGCAGGGGACGCTATACATAAAAAACTAAAAGTAGAAGCTGAAGGTGTCACCCAATACAAAAATCAAGCTCTTTTCCTAAATTTGGAGAAGCCACAGGAAGCTTCGCTAGAAGTCGCTATACCCACGGAAGCTGTTAAAGACTCGGAATATGTGGAATTCTCTGTTGTTGGTGATCTCTTGGGTCCCACTGTCAAAAATCTTAATGAGCTTGTACGCAAGCCCTACGGTTGTGGTGAGCAGAATATGGTTAATTTCGTGCCCAACATATTGGTCTTACATTACTTGGAAGCCATGCAAATTGATATGCCAAATGTAGCGAGCAAAGCTAAAAACTTCTTAGAAATTGGTTATCAACGTGAGTTGACCTATAAGCACAAAAACGGCGCATATAGCGCTTTTGGCGAAGATAGAAGCACACCGAATACTTGGTTAACCGCTTATGTGGCTCGTTCCTTTATCCAGGCATCTAAATACACGACCATTGATGAAAATGTTATCCAACAAGCTTTCGAGTTCCTAATTGCTAACCAGGAAAAGAGCGGGCAATTTAAGCAAACTGGTCATCTCTTCAGTCCAACTCATCAGAATGATGTTGGATTCAATGCTTATGTGCTGTTGGCCTTCCTAGAAAGTGAAGTATGTTTACGAATAGTTACCCATGGCAAAATGAAATGTAAATTTTTATTCTCAATAGAAATACGCGGAGCTTTATCAAAAGCAGATTGAAAAATGCCTCGAATACGTAGTAAGCCAGCTGGAGAATGAAAAGGATTCTTACGCTTTATCTATAGCTGCAAGTGCTTTGCATAAAGCTAATCATAAGGCTGCGGGTGGAGTGCTGGAAAAGCTACAGGCACAAGCCAAGGAAGAAAACGGTTTCAAAAGGTGGACTAGTGCGAACCATAATGATATTGAAATCACTGCCTATGCGTTGCAAACTTTGGTTGACACGGAATCCACTAATCAAATTTTACCAATTATCAAGTGGTTAATCGGTCAACGTAATAGCAATGGTGGTTTCGACTCTACCCAAGACACTGTAGTAGGTCTTGAGGCACTTATTAAATTCTCTAAGAAATTTTCAATTACTGGAAATAGCAAAATGTCGATAACATTCAAAGCTTTTGATGATGGGAAGAAGGAACTTAGCCAGCATAGATTTGAGGTGAACAAAGACAACTCATTGGTCTTGCAAACGCACGTGGTAAGAACAATTAACTCAAGTAGGCGAACTACTTGTAAACTTTACGTTTGTTTTACTATTCCCTCGCAGTTACCGAAATCCACGCGCTCATTAAGTTTGGAAGCCGAGGGTGCTGGCTCTTCGCTAATTCAACTTTCGTATCAATACAACTTGGCAACCAAAGACGATAGACCTGGATTCAAAGTAGACATTAAGCCGAAAATTTTGCCATCGCAACAGCTGCAGATTAATATTTGCGCAAATTATCAACCGGCTGTTGACGATGAAATCAAGGAATCCAATATGGCTGTCATGGAAGTTGCTTTGCCATCTGGTTATATCGCCGACAATGAGAAATTTAATGATATACTTGCTGTCGAGCGTGTTCAACGCGTCGATACCGAAAACTCTGATACAAAAGTGATCGTCTACTTTGATGGCTTAGTGGAAGGTGAACAAGTATGTGTTACTATCCTGGCAGACAAAGCTTTTGCTGTTGCTAAGCAGAAACCAGTTCCCGTCACTCTGTACGATTACTACAATAGCATATATCGTGGAACCGAATATTATCAAATTGAATCTTCGTTGTGTGATATTTGCGAGGGAAGTGATTGTGGAACTGCGTGTAAATGAAATTATAATAATATTATAATTTGTCTCCACTTAATAAATAAAGCTCTAAATTGAAGCTAATGATATATAAGTAGGAGAAGGATCGTAATTACTTGCTTTAAAGTGAACTCGAAAGAATTTAGTAGAAAGGTTTGAAATTATAAAACTATCGCAGCATCAAAGGACATCAATCAGAAATCAGGTAAATAGATGGCATTTTGGATTGATTACGAAAGTGGAGTACATTCGAGTCCAAATTGAAACAATTTCTTTTTGACAACAGACTTCTTAACATTTCTTAGCAACATGTTTTTGTTATTTGTTATTATCTTTAACCATGGATTAAATTGGACTGAATGTGGATTCTTCATAATGAGTTTGGAACTAGATGCGGGTCAGTAAGTAGTAAAATTGCAGCATTTATAACAAGAGGGTGGTGAGGTTTTTCAGACAAGCCAATTTGCTAACAACTATTAATTGGAGGATGCAACTTATTTGAAAAAATTCTGTCTAGGATCCTTCTATTGATATTTAAGATATTATTGCATTGGAAAAAGGTTAAGGCGAAAATTTCCTTAACCAGGTCGTTAGATATATCTGATGAAGCGATACGACTCAGGATACTCCTGCTTAAGACTCCAAGAAAGGCTTAAGGAACACGTTATGAAGACGTTTCTCTGAACGATTATCAGAGGAATGGCAAAGAGTTCAGTGATCACAGGGGAAGAGGCAGGGAGTTTTATATAGGTATTAATACGAACTTTACGTAGCTAAGCTGTAAATAGTGTTACGTAAAAATGTCTTTTTGTATTTTACGGTTTTATCCTAATATTTCCAAGATTAAGGTCGTGCTACTGGACTGCGAGTTTGAGAATAGTATAGACTTAATTTACAATTTGTAATGTTGCTGTCTACTATATTCTTCCTTTCTGTCTGTAGAAAATTATTAACAGCATCAAATTTTAGGACAACTCGAAAGTGCCACTTTGGGAGGATTGGCGGTGTATGGGATCGATGTACGTGTCTTTGCTGAGTTAGCTAGTTCGTGAGATGTGGGATTTTTGGCTCACTGACACGTCTCAGGCTTTTGCAACTAAAAGAATAGCGCTAAGTTACTCTTACTCTTTAATGACCACACGTACAGCCGTAACCTGAACTACCGAACAGGCATTCCTAGTGCCTCTGGGCCTTTCTACACCCGCCCTGCCTAATGATCACCTTCGACCCATGATGCCTATGGTAGAGCCCGTAGTTGGGTCCGAAGACCCCTCTGATTCTAACTTGCTTTCATAAAATCAAAATTTAGACAAAAGACAGTTTTTTTTATATATTTCTCCTCTAATACCTATCACTTGCAACACTGAAAAAAATATACATGTATATAACTAGGTTTTAGATTAAATTAAGAAAACAAAAACTGATTACTAATTTGTAACAAAAAAAAAATATAGGTGTGTTTACATATCAATCAAAATTCAATTCGATCATAAATCATTCGTACTGTGAAGAGCCAAAGTCGTCCCTCAGCAGCAGTTATGGGCTAAAGCCCTCACAGTACGTTTTAATCTTTTTCTTAAGAAAGAAAGAATCTAGTAGATAACCTTGGGTGTCGCTGGCTTGCGATGTGCATCCAGGGAAGCATCAAAAATTAAAATGGCGGGTTAATATGATAGATGCCAGCTACAGTTGGATTTGTTGCTGTTGTTGTCTAACGGTTTCACTGCTTCATGTTGTTCTGTATATATTTTTGGTGATGATGAAATGTTGTAATGTGGATTTTCAGGAATTTTAGTTAAGATACAATTACGTAATTAAGAAGAAGAAAAATTTTCAAGCTAAATGAATTCTTCAAGGAGTCAATGTATATCCCAATGAAGTAACGCCCTTCGGATTTATAGTACGATTACCATTATAGCGTTTTAATATTTCGAAATTAATTGTATTGACTTTGCACAAACCTCGAGTTTGCAACGACGTGCGCACTTTACCCGCCTACACAACGCAGCCTCCCTTCTTATCTCTTCAGTAAGTTTCCACTTCATGTGCAAAATATTTGTTTTCCTGCGCTTCACCAAAGAAACAGCATATATTTTAAGAACAAATTCACATAAAACCTTTACATAGTTTAGCTCATGCAATTTTGCTTTTCTTTTCACTGTCACAAGATCAAGAACCCAAACTTCTTCATTCTTTAACGCTTTCCTCGAAAAACCACCGATAAACGGAAACATCAAAGCTATGTCAAAACAATCGTTCTGCGTGCGAGAACTTAACAACTCCGGTCATGCAGGGATGCATTCTTAGCAAACCAACATTGCTAAGTTAAAGACCATACATTACGAATTTCCAGAGGAGAACTATTTGCAAAGAAATTATTTACAGGAACTTGGAGTTAAAAACATTCCAGCGATTCTTTTGAAATTTTTACTTTGAACATTATGATCAAACTCTCTGCTTGATGCTTTTGTCTATAATAGTTCTCGGCCACTGTTATAGTAAGTTAGGTTAAAATTATAATGCGTACTTGTAAATGGCATGGGGATACCTTTCAACAGAACCCTGACTAAGCGGACAAGTGTGGTTTGATCAGACAGATACTTGATACAATTTATGAAGTCCGGTTTCCAATGTTCGTTGTTTCTATTCATGCTACCGTTATATGCTCTAGTTTTGGCGGTGCGTGAAAATCGCTTAAGGAATTACAATTTCCTTGAGGTAAAAAGCGGGTGGATGTGAAGTAATTTCATTTTAGGGATAATATACGTGCAACGGATGTCACCGATATTGATCGACGAAGTGTAATCAACGAGAAGTTAGAAAGTAAAGGAGGAGGAAACGTTATCCTACGAATGAAATTTAATAATTATGATTACAGTTTGTAACACTATTAAGTATTTCCTTGTGTCTATACATTCACCGCATTCGTGGTGAGCAAGAATCACGAGCGATTGGTTGTGTGCATAAATATTTAACTTCTGTCCGAGTAACACAACTTAAAACGACTTTGCTTTAGTTAAACTGTTCAGGAAATGTAAATTTTTTGCCAGATCTTCTAATTCAACCGCTAAGTCTCTATCCGCTCTATCGTTATTTAAGTAGGACATAGGTAGAGAGGAATTTATAAATGAAAATAAATCACGGCAACATTTTCAAATTTTAATATGCTTTCGTTTTTAGGAATTCCGTTTTCTAGAAAAACAGTTCGTTTCTTTGAAGAGTTATATTGTGGAATCATACTCCGAGTTGATCTAAGCTTGTCTGTCCGTCAACGCCTCTTGCTGTATTGTGTTCAACCTATACGTCGCATTTTATTGAGATATTTTGATGAAATTTGCTACAAGGACATGTTTTGGACTAAGGACAAATGCTATTCAAAATGCTTCGGACCGGATCACTTTTTCGACTATTTCCCACATGGCGCCTTGTTTTGAAAAGTCATTATATAAACAACTGTAGGCTGATGTAAGGTTCTTAATGTGAGTTGTGCTGTGCTACAGCGTTTTTACTTGTTTTCAATAGCAGACAAGGAAAAACTTTGAGTAAGGCCGACTATAAAATACCCTCCATCACACCATCACTTCGTGATAAAAAACGAAAAATTGCAATTTTTTTTCCTTCTACTTATTTTGTTTTATTGAAAGTGAAATTTTCATGACTAGGACTTGGAAAATAGACTAATTTGGTCAAAATTTAGTATAGTTAGCTTGTATATCAAATGGTAATTTTAGACGGGGACAACAGACGTCAGTGTACGTCGAACAGGCGAACAGACAGGCTTAAATCGATTCCAACGATGACGCGAGGACAAAAGATGTACCCAACTTGGGTCTATCTGTGTGTTACATATCAGAATGGAATTTGTGTTAAAATCTCTAATTATTTAGTATTCTCTGCTATCCAATTAAACACTTATGCAAATTAATACATTATTTCGAAAATTTCAATAATGATTGCTTGCAAAAAGGTAAACGCTTTCAGTTTTAAAGAAGTACTGAATGAATGAACATTGTTAAATCCGCTCACTAAATCAGCGCACGTTATAAGAGTATGGAAAATAATAATAAAAAAAAATTATAAAATAATAATTAAAATTGTAGTGAAAATTAAACTTTAATTAAACTTATTGAAAATTATATATTTTTTTTGTTATTCAGTTTTTTTGTGTTCCATACATTTTCTCTTTGTGTTTTGTTTAATGTAAATTATAACGGACGTGTTGGTATATTTGCAGCAGGTGCGGGTCAAGATGGGCGCGGGTGGAGGACAAGGCGGCGTATGCAGTGGCGTTGTTTGTTCATGTAATTCTGTCTGTCTAAAAGGCTATCCCGTTCGAATCTGAATGTTAAATAGCGCGTAACAGGTAATTGTTTCGCGTTCTGGACTACATTGGACATCATCTAGTTATTTTTGTCGGGATGATTTGTTCTTCTTTCGTTTAAAGAAACAACAACATTCTGATTCGTTCACTAGTTCAGCTTCTGGTCGTTGCGTTACAAGAGTGTTTGAATGACTATCACTAGGATCGTCCGCGTTTAGATCAACGTTTGTCGAACTCACAATATGTGCTGAGGTGGGCCTGTCGTTTGGCTTCAAATTGTCCAGCATACATCCTGGTTTTGCTTCACCATGCCATTTAGCGACACCTCGTTGGGCAACATTATTACGATCTTTATTTGGTGAAATATTTACGTCATATTCAGTTTGCAAATATCCGACCGTCTTTGACATTGCTTTCTGTGTCCAGTCAAATTGACCGTCGTCCACATAGCCTTTGCGGTCGAACAATTCTTGAAACAGTTTTCGTACAAAAGCATAACTAGGCGCTTCGAAAAAGTCTAATCGTCTGACATAACGTAAATATGTGGAAAATTCCTCAGGATAGTTCTCGCAAAGCACATGAATAGGTGTTGACCGTTTAGTGTCGCCAATTTTTTGATAACGTTCTTTAAGTGTGTTGGCCTTAAGGCCTTGCCACGGCAGCGAACCTCTTAAGAAATACATAAACATATAACCTAATGCTTCTAAGTCGTCACGTCTTGATTGCTCTTTGCCCGCATGTGTGTTTATTGACATATAACGTGCAGTGCCGGTTAGGCTTTTATTTTCCCGATATGGTATGTGATTATTTGTATCTATATCAATATATTCTTTGGCCAAACCGAAATCAACAATGTATATAATTTTTTCTCGCCTCATCGCTTTTCTACCAATGAGAAAATTTTCCGGTTTAACATCTCTATAAATTAAGTTCCGACTATGAACATATTCGATCCGATGGAGAAGTTGTTTACATATCATCAGTACAGTCTTAAGGGAAAACTTCCGGTTGCACATGTTGAAGAGATCTTCCAAGGATCGCCCCAACAATTCCAAAACCATGGCATTGTATCGGCCACCACAAGTGCCTAGAAAGAAAACGCGAGGAATGCCTTCCGGACTACTTTCACTATCACATGATCCTAATTGCTTATAAAACTCATACTCTAGGTGCAGTTGCGGAGCCTTCGATTTCGTTGGCTCCATTTTTATGGCTACATGTTCATTATTGTGCACATTTTTGCCTAATCGCAGTTCGCCAAAATTACCACAGCCAATTTTTTCACAAATTCGAAAATTTGATCCGAGCATAATTACAGACGTTCACTGATGCTACGGCTTCTTAGGCACAATTTAATCAATAAAAAACTTTCGATAACGATGTTAGTTAATTTTTTAGCACATAATAAGCTTATGTTCGTTTACGCTATATAAAGGTAAAAGGTATTCACGATTGGTTTCGTCCAGCCCTTGTTATTTTTTGTTTGCTTTGTTCTTCCGAGTGGAAAGAATAGAAATTTTCCACACACAATCACAAACAATTTACCTAAACTTTTCAATATTATCGTCGAATTTTTCGGACTTCGTATAAAACTAAGTTCAGTGTACGTTGACTTATTTGCACTTCTTTCACAAATTAAAATTTTGAATTCAATTTTATAATTTATATTAATATTCAAATATTATATCCTATTGCTCTCGAATGTCTTTTTTAAATGAATTCAAAGTCGATATGACATCCAACGATGAAGAAAACGAAAATTTAACGAAAAGAATGAAATGATAACATATTCGCTTAAGCTTCATTCTTACATCAAACTACGAAAAAAATTTTTATTCTTTTTATTTTATTTATTTTCTTATTTTTTTTTGTTCTTACTTCACGCGAAGCCTTTTTCGTAAGTTTTCAGTTCTGTTTGCCTTTGCATTTTCTGTCGTATATACGTCGACTTTTATCAGTCGTAATTGCTTTTATTAACGGAAACGTAAGTGTGGAAGTTATTAAGGGAAATATTTGAAAATCTGGATCTTGTAAGAGAAGACTTAATGAACAATTCATTTAAATTATTTTTCATATGTCGATTCAATATCAAACAACATCATAAGTAAAAATTTTTAGCAAAAACTAGAAAACAATCTACTAGATGCACCCTGGATGCAACGAGTTCGTTATTTTGATACTTCCTAGTTTTAGATCTTCAAAAAAATGCTCATGCCGCAGTTAATTTTCCAAAATTTTATGGGTAAAATTGTTTTCTGCCTGCTCAAGCTTTCGAAATACTGGCGACATACAGCTATTTCTACCAAAAGAGATCATTTGGATGTCCTAGAATCGGGACTGAAGTGTTATAGTTCACTAAAAAAAAAATTTTTCGATCCTAGAGAACCCGTGGATAAGACCTGTTTGGAAATACCTTCACAGGATCAAAAATAGGGAAAACTTTTTTGGAGGCTGTCTCATTCTCTTCTACATTGTGGGCGTGGATACGGATAAATCGAAACCATTTTTTAATCGATCAGAGAACGTGCGCTAAATGCGATTGTAGCGATTTTACGAAAAGAGGGCATCGAAATTATCTCTTTTGGTAAAGAGAAGTATATGGAAAGCGTCGATATATTGTAGTGTTAAACAACAAACAGCATAAAAAATGGCAAATAAAGTCCAACAGTTTAACAGAAAGTAAAGACGAAATCCCGTGAAAGTTCCTTGGAGACTAAATTCGTGGCGAGCAAATGAAGCATTTTCAATGAAGGAATGATTTCATTGGAATTTTGATATATTTTTTAATTGTTAATAGTGCCATTAATAACTGTACGGGAGAAGCTGCATTTTTTCACTTTAATCGAGTTGAAAACGGAAAGAAACCTTACTGAATTAAATGCTGCTAACTGAGATCCAACTGCCTCTTCTTTCCTACACACTGAACGACAGCTTATAAATAACTGAAACTTATCAACGCGTCAGAGGCATTTTATGGAAGATCCAATATCAGCGGAGAGGGTATTTTACCCCACCTAAAAATAAAGTCGTTTCTCCGCGGGTTGCAGAGGCGTTTAAGAAAAAATTATATTTATTTTTGATAAAAATAACTTTTGTAATTATACTCTACTTGAAAAAATTACAAAATATTATCCTTAATAATGTTCGGGCTAAAGGTTGAGAAGACGCACGATGTAGGAAGCAATTCTTTTACATAAATTCATTTCATCTTTATCCACACACTTCTTTGCTTTGCTTTTGTTAATTCTTTTACCAAAGGCGACTATTTTTTTGATTCCACCGGAATTGCTTGCTTATCCGTTCCATTCGACTAAAGATACAAAGATAGAAACAGTACGACATTATGGGATCACCTTCGTCATTGGTTTTAAGATCGCAAACTGTCTTGGCGATGTCCGTATATGCGGCCTCTAAGGTCGTGTTCTATCTTTGCTTGATCCGCACAAAAGTAATAAACGTCATATTTTAATGCTTTCGAGTCTAAGCAAAAACAAATTTTGTTATCAAAAAAGTGAAGTTATGAAGAATTTCATCGTCTTTGTTTGTCGCGTTTGTTTCAAAGAACCTGAAGAAATGGAAATATGCTTCGTATTGTTAAATGAATCCATAGCTAATGTTTCCTTTAAAAGAAATTTCATATATATGTACATTAATTCAATTTTTACCAGTTAAGGGCAATTTATTATTTATGCGTTTCCAATTTTGTTTAAGAAAATAAAAGCTTTAAGGCAAACTTTGACGTCTGTGACGAAAGTTTTTTTAGAAATTGAAATTGTTCGCTTGCCAAGGGTTAGTTAAACTTTCTTCTTCTTTTGTAAAAATTCAACAAATCAACTGCTGATGATTGATTCACTGAGCTGTTGTCACAACTTATCTACGGAATTACGATAATTTTATATTTTTTTCATTTCATCTGTCATGGTTTTTACCCCATAATTTTTACTGAAGGTACAATATAATAACACACATATGAAATGGCTCTAGTAAATCCCTGTGATAAAAGCCTCCGGGAATTAAGTTTTCGATTAGACCCAGTTTCAAGGTAAACGTGTGATAATGTATTGAAAAACAGAGAAATTATATTTGCGTACTTCGATTTGCTAACATTTTGACAAACTAATGGCTGACGGAAAGACGGACGGATGGGCTGCCAAAGGAAAATCATATCATTAAATCATAAAGTGTTCACTTTTTATAGAGTATCCAAACGGTATTTCGCATGAAAGAACGTGCTGAAGTAAAACATTTGTTATACATAGCTTCCACCACCAATTCCTTTTTTACGCACTAAGAAAACCTGATAACACTCTCCAAAAAAATCTACCTTAATATGTTTTAAATATATTTCTTTTTTTTTTTTTATATACCCACATATATAGAATACAAAAGGCATCTGGATCTCCCGTCTTGACGCCGAACATCCTATCCGCCGGACAATTCGATAGTCGAATAAATATATTGTTATATACAGTAAGGTGTTTAAAAAATTTAATAAACCTACGTCACAATCATCTACCAGAACCATTTCTGCCCATTTTTAATTCGTTGAACACATTAGAATTTTGTTAAATATTTTGTATTTTTTAAAGAGAATTTATTGATCGATATTATTTGCTATTCCGAACCGTAATGCTGTTGTGCTGAAATCATTGCCTATGCATTGCAAGCCTGGCTTGACACTGAATTCGCTGACCAACTTTTACCAATTATCGGATGATTAATTGCTCAATGTAACAGCAATGCTGGTTTTGATCACAAGCTTAAGATATTGTAGTGGATCTTGCGACACTTATTAAGTTCTCTAGCTTTATACTTTTACACAAAATATTGCAAAGATTGTCCCAATTGTGAGAGCAAAGATCTGATGAACAAATTGGAAGCAATTAGAAGTCCTCTTCTGCGGTTTGGAAAAGAAATATTTGATAGAAGTGTGAAAAGTTAACGATGGTCCGCAAATTGCCGCTTTGCAATTGGATGTACAGATCCGTGTGTATTTGTCCTCTGAAAGCCTTATAAGTCGTAAGTTTTTTAAAAGATCTCCAACTTAAACAAAAAAACCGGTATTTGCTTCCTGCAATTTGCTCAGAGGGTTAGCTAGCGATTAGATATGCCTCGAAAAAAGCCATAATTTAATGCTTGTAATGTTTTCCTCGATAGGAAATTTAAGTACAAATAAATAAATTTTCCAAGTGGCAACGAATCTGATCGGTCCGACCGTGTACTATCAACAATAACAATAATGAATTTTTTTGCATTGTGCCTAAGGTAGATGCGGCTCTCTAAGTAATTTTTTCAATTCTAAACTCGCAACGATTTTCTTTCAGTTTAATACTAATATTTGCCCGCGTGGGGGGAGTTATTGTTTCGTATACACAGAGGAAAAACTAAAGTAAAGTTTGCTTAAAATCGTTGGTGAATTGAATAATGTAAACTATACATTGCGTCCAAGGGCGCGTATATGTAACGAATCGTTCACCTAAACAAACTGTGAAAGCATGCGTATAGTTGGATATTGGAACCAATCTCACGTTTGATGTTTTCAATATGTTTGTAAGATATCTGTTGCATGCACTTCTTCTATACAATTATTTGGTATAACTGAGTCATTTTAGTTCCATACGTACTTTTGTGTTTGATGCGTTCGCAATTAATTTTACAGCTATTGTTTTTTTTTTTTGTAATTTCACGCCATGGAACATAGAAGAAGCATGTTCCATGGTTAGTTTAATCCAGAACATCTCATTCAAAAGTATTTTTCCGCCTAGCAAGTACAAGGACAAAGTTTCTCAGGGGGTGAAAAAAAAAATTAAATTTATTTTTGATAAAAACAATAATAACTTTTACAAATATATGTCTACTTAAACAAAGCAACAATGTTAAGGATAATACTCAATAAGGCACATGAGGAAAAAATCAATTCTTGTGCATAAATTCATTTCGCGTTTATCCAAACAATCCCTCACTGTGCGCTTGTTAATCTTTTTACCAAAGGCAACTGTCTTCTTATTCACTTTCAGCACTGCGCCGGGACTGCTTGTCAATTTCATATGCTCAAAGACACAAAAATAGAAACAGTGCGATGATGGGTGCTCATCTTTGTTATTGGTTTTAAGCTCGAAGACTTTCTCGGCTATATCTGTGTCTGAAGCTCCTTCATCGATCATTGGTTTGAGATGCTTATCTATCCTTGCTTTGTCTGCACATTCGTAATAAGCCTCATTTTTCAAATCGTCCGGTTGTGGTTTTATGTCAATCTTAGCAAAAACCACTTTTGTCACCAAAAAAATTATTACAAAGAATTTCATCATTTGTGTTTATCTCGTTTCTTTCAAAGAACTTGACGAAATGGAAATTTGCTTCTTATTGTTGAGTCTATTTATAAGTAAATTTTACTTATATATATATGTATATTAATAAAATTTTTACCCATTAAGGTTAATTAATAGCTATGCGTTTCTAATTTTCTTTAAGATAAAATAAAAATAAAACATTTTGAATTACACATACATCCGCGCCGGTATTATTTGCTTTTAATGGAAATAATTTCTCACTTGCTAAATAATTATGATTTTATATTGTTTTGACTTATATCTACATCACTAATGGGCTAGCATTACGCACAGAAGGTAATGGGGAGAAAGTAAGAATGCTTCCCCTTCATCAGGCGATCATTTATCAGCTTAAAGCAATTTATGAACCGTTTATTTTGAAAATGTGGCAAGTTTGTGCGGAAGTGTGCAATTCCCAGAATTACTTGCGAAAGATCCTTTTTTATTCTGGTATCATTCTGAACTATTTTCTGAATCGATTTACGTTTCGTCTGACCATCCGTCCGTCGTGCGTTTTTTTGTGTTCAAACTACCGGCCGCAATTTTTGAGATATTTTAATGAAATTTCGCACACTGAGATAATTTGGCTCACGGACAAGCGCTATTGAAAATGATTTGGATCGGACCACTTTTTTGCCCACTTCCCATATAACGCCTTACTATAAAAAGCTCTTATATGAATAGCTGCATTGAACGATGTTATGTAGAGTACTTCATCGTGGGCCGTGTCTAATTAGAGTGCTTTAATTAAAAAAACATGCTGATACAGTTGAAGCATCACTTTGATTAACGATTACAATCACGCATTCATTTTAAAAGTGAGGCAAATTCATCTACGTATAAAACAACATTTCTTTTCTATAGCCACCACTGTAGGCACAATGGAGTACTAAACTTACGAAATATATTTCTATTACCTTATCTTGTCACTACTTTTTAATTTATTGAAATGCAAAACTTTAAAAACCTCGCAACAACTAAAAATGGACTTACTCCACTTTCCAAATATCCGGCTTATGTAAAAGGAATTAAATGGCGTGTCAATTGACTGAGAAAAACCTTTTTAGCTACATTTTTAATATCCAACGTGTGGAGGACATCCCCTCGGTTTTGTGTTGGATCTAAAGGTCGCAATTTTCGAGATATTTTGACGTCCGAAAGACGAACGCAATTGAAAATGATGCGGGTCGATCCACATTGTCATTTAATGCCCACCACATGTTTCAATCGCCTTATGAAGTATATATTTATTTTTGATCAGCATCAAATTTTGAATCGATCGTAGATGGATATTGTTGACACTCCACTGGGCGGAAAACCGAAGACATTATCGTCAAATTTGACATATATATTAAAAGTTTTCGCCGACAGTAACGCGCCTGCATTACAAATTCTCACATTTCCATTATGTAACTGTGTGCTTCACTTTATCAGCAAAGCTCACGAATTTTCCGCATGTACACCGTAAAAACTATTACGGATGAATTTCTTTAAAATGTACCGACTCCATGCATTTTTCAGAACATTTTTTTTCTTTTATTGATTCAACAGACACTTTGAACCTTCTACAATGTGGGAAAATCTATATTATGACTTTTTTACACAGTGGTACGACAAGTATACTGAGATCAGAGAAATTAAAAAAAAAAAAATTAGAAGATGCTTACGTTCATCTGTTGCATACGAGTTGTTCGTGCGCTACATGTCCGACATTCGCGTGCCGGTTGCTAGCGTAAAAATCATAAAAACAAATATTTTGCATGATGTACGATGCTAATGCATTTTTTGCGTTCAGCGTTTAAACTACAACCGTCTTTCTCATCGTTTTTGCTGATCTCACATGATTGGTTCTCTTTTCTTTGAATTTTTTTCAATTTTTCTATTCTTCGTTTTTCGAAAAAAAAAATTGCGAAGGAAGAACAGTCGATCGTGTGAGACCAGCTAAAATAATGAAAAAGAGATTCTTAGTCCACTAAGCAAAGAAAATATCAATGCCACTTGCGGCCATTGGGCTTTCGGGGTCATGCAATGCCAAAGTAAAACACAGTTCAGAAGCAATTCTTACTCTTCGCTGTTAGGAATTTGGGATCGGGACACGCTAGTCTCTTTGCCACTTTTGAAAACAGATAATTACTGTTATCCGTACCTTCACTAAAACGATCTAGGTGCACGTTCCGTGTCCCCTTCCTAGTTAAATGGTATTATCCACTCGCCTTCAGCTTTATAAGGAAAGATAAACTTGAATGTTTCCAACTCTATTTCCGTAAACTTTACTTTCGTTAAATCCAGTCTATGAAGATAAAACTATGAGTTTATCAACTTGTTTAAGCTCCTTCGCAAAAATCTAAATTGTATCTATAATTTAGGGTCAATATTTTCCTTTCTTTAAACTTCTCTCTTTCTCTAAGCTTTCTAAGCTAAGTATTTTGATATTTGCATCGGTGAAGGTGTTCGCTCCTACCTTCTATCCACAACAGATGCTACTCTGTTCAATGTCAGATATATACCAGCGATTTTCCTTTTATATTTTTTCTTTTTCTTCCTCTTACTTGTTTATACTATGATTTTGTTTTTTTCACTCTTTCTTTATTTTTCGCGCTTTATGAAAGGTAAGCCGTAACGTCGCGCACAAGATATTTTGTTAAGAGCTTATTACATTACTCAATAAGTTTCCAGCCTGGCATATATAGGGCAACGTTGTTGGCAGAGGCACATAATTTCTGCTTACAACCAATCTTTAAACGATGGGTTTCAAAATTTCATGATATTATAACAATTAGCTTATACGATATCAGAAGACTTCCCATCCAACATTTCGCCGGACACGTTTATCCACGCGAGAGGTCTGTTCGAAATAAGTGCTGGTTTTGCTCCCGTTCAAACAATAATGTGTTTGGCGTTGTTTAGGGTTAGATTATGTTTTTTCGTGCGATATATATGTGACGATGGACGAAACATAGATACATCACTATATTGCAGAGTTGAGCCAGCAGTCAGTCGAGTAGACAGCGACTGGCAAAAGCCGTTCAAAGCTATCCAAAACGCAAAATCGACTGCAAAGGTTAAGGTCTCCATATTTTGTAGTGCGTACCGTAAAATATTCATCAACTATTAGAGAAAAGAATGGAGGCTCAATGGTGGATATTATATATGTGGCACTGCAAGTGCGTTTGAATAATGAAGTTTCAAAAAAACTGCAGGCTAGACCGGAGACTTATTGAGCGATGTGATACTAAATTCAGATCTTATTTCATCTGAATTTCGTGTGTAAATAAGTAACTAAATAAAATATCTACAAATTGTCTTAAGTATTAGCAAAATTGAAAACAGTTATTATTATTTAGGGTGCTTGTCAAAGTGCATACTTTTAGCTTAATATTAAATGTAGTTTACAATGTAGTTTGCAATTTGAGTCTTTTTAAATGACGCAAGCAACTTTCGGAACGAAAATACATAAATTTTTGATCGGCATCACATTTTGAATTGTTTTAAGCAAGATCTTCCGCCCATCTGCCTTTTTGTCTGTCTGCCTACCTGCGTAATGTCAGAGAATGGTAAACGTTATCGTGGCCCCAAAAATCAAGCTCATTTACTAGCCAAATTTGACACCGGGAGTTCTTTCGCAGCCCTGGCGAAAAACAGGAAAATTTGAGGAAAAAAATTTTTACTGTAGAAACTTCAAAGCACCAATTAGGCCGATAAGAAAAAAGTTTTCCGAAAAATTTACAATGGCTTACCCTCTTAATTATTACGTACGCAATTTGGGTTATTTTTATACCCACTACAAAACGTTTGCTACGCCCAAAAGGAGGGTTTAGAGAACCTATAAATCGTCTACCGAGTGTATACGATGCGACCAGTAACAAATTCTGAATTGATCTGTTTAATAACCGCGGTAAATACGCATCTGGTAGTAAGAACGAAGATATCAATTTCAAGCCTGGCGAAAATTTTAAATGTTCTTTGGTGCAGGTTGGTGCTGGTTGGTTCCCATCGGACGAACGACACGCTCTCGATATGGCGTGAGTTGAATTCGCCTTTGTTTTTAACAGGAAAAAGAACTTTGTCCTTGTCACTTACAGGGCAGGTATGAAGATTGGGAAAAACAGTCACGCCGAGCCAACAGTATACAGTCTCGAAATTGCGTTTTCAGCGAGCTCTTTTAAGTTAAACGCGGTGATTATAAAACATTCTGTAGTAGGGGAATATAATAATTTGTTTATTTATCCGATCAGTATAAACCAAAATCGGTATACTGCTAGCTGGTGGAGGGTTTTGTAAGCACGATATTTTTACATTACAACTTCAATTTTGTACAAAAATTTCGGACAGTTTGCTTAAATTCAAGTTTCGATTGGTCATGAAAAGGTATTTTTTTCCTTGTTATCTGCATATAGAGTATGTCTTACAAAATATTGCTATATTTGTTCTTTGATTTGCTTCACGTGCACCTCTGGATGCTGCATACAAGTGCACCTACTGAATCTACCCTTTATCTCAAGTGGTGTAGAGTATGACTGATCTTAGGCCTCCTTCTCATTTAATTCTCTCGGGTATCAGTTTAAATTTTTAAGCAATTACTACAATCTTCTCCATACAATGAAGCCATTTTCGTTGGACTATATTCTCAAAAAAATTAATAATATTTTCAAATGGTATCAAAGAAAGAGAAAAATGTAATACGTGCGCAAAATAAAACCTATAGTTTATTGAACAAAAAGACATTTTCAAATCAGTTGCCCATCAACTAGCGTTCAGCGTAGAAGTGAATAATTAGCTGAAATACCAAAAAATATATATGTATATATATTTCTGTAAACAAATTAGAGTGAAATCTAAATAAAATGTTTCAAAACATTTGCTTAGTTTATTGCATTTTACATCTGCTGTGGCTGGTAAGAGGAAGTGGGTAAGTTGACAAATATTTTAATGTTCATTAAATCATCTTTTTCGTAGAAACCACTATCTATTTCACATTTTTCTGTGAATTGCTGTCACTTAAATTTTAATGATAATGTTTTTGTAAATATTCTTGATATCAATATGACTCTCAATATACTCTCAATGCAATCTGAATAGTGCTTTAAAAAAATAGCTTTCTATAATAAGATAATGCCATCACTTGGGCTAAGTAAAGGAAGGAAATTTGAAAGTTACGATAATACCGCAAACTGTACTGGCTTTTAAGGAAGGAGGGAATGCAGTAAGTCTTTTTAATTCTACGGTGCCTCTTTATTTTAATTACATTAGCGAAACCTGGAACTTATAGATTGCTTGAGTTAAAAGTTTTTGTTTATCCCACGGAAACTTGCCAGCGAATAGCCCCCTCCCTTCTTGAAATCCTAGATAGCCAAATACCAAAGAAGACCGTTGTAAGAACGGGGTTGCATACTTTAATTGTGGTAGAGTCTTCATTTTTGCAACCAGGAGATTGTTTCACCGCACTTGATGACCTTCATCCTTCGATGGTGAGTATATATATGAAGGATTACATTAGGCGAACAGGGGTGTGATATTCAATGGCGCTGTTGCTCAACCTTGTTTTAGATGTACCTATTTTTTTATAAAAGTCTGGTACGATTTTAATACCCACGATCAAACCATTATACCATTATAAAGTAGCACAATAATTAAAGTGTGCAGTAAATGTGCTATATGAAGGATTGTTATTTAGCTGGATAAGCTGGATTCGTTCTAGCGGCTTTGTATAAGGAATCTAATAGAAAATCATGGGCGCAGTGACAATTTGTGTCTCTGGAACGGATAGTAATCAATGCTCTCGTCGATATACTCTTTGACCATCTGATCGTAGAAATGGTTCCACGATTCTCGTATCGAGACATGGGAGAACGCTATTATATTTCACTTCATAAATGAATTGCACTTTGATTTCATATCAATTTCGTATCACTAGAATGCTGGCTATACTTCTATCGTTGTTGTCTCTATCCTACATGAATTATTCAACCGTTCCCTGTATTATTCACGAATTTCGATGTGTCTTCGGTCTTGCCTTTCTAAATGTCTGACGACAATATATTCTTTCTGAGCCGTTGGGTTAGGTTTGCATTTTATGTCATTGCTCGCTCAGAACATACCCCGAATTCCCTCTCTCTTTTCCTCATTGCATCTTCTATTAAAGCCACATACATGAATGTTGTCGAAATATCTTAAGATGGTACGTATCCCACATTTTGTCAGTTGTCAATATTGTCAATATTAAAATAAAAGGATTGATTCCGTATCAAGTGATTCGTAGGTAATCTCCCAATTTTATTGATACGGTCACTTGTAAATAACATTACAGTTTACCGTGACGTCAGGAAGGAAAATTAATTTTTTCTCTTACTTTTAATTTTTTCTTTGAAACTTTTTCGTTTTTTGTTTTCTTCTTTAGAATTTATTCTATTGTGGCTCCGAAAACCTTGCAGTCAAACCACAAATATTCTGTCAGCGTTACTTTACACGATGCCAAGCAACCGGTTACTCTCAACATAGGCATTACCGGACCTTCATATAATCATTCGGAAACTGTGAATTTGACTGCGATTGAAACGACTCAAATAGACTTTGTGTTACCTGCATTAGACGGAGGTCCGTACAGATTAATTACCAAAGGTATTGAAGGGTTAGACTTTGAAAATGCTACAGAGTTACATGTCACACAGAGTACGTCAAATGTTTACATTCAAACGGACAAAGCGATGTATAAGCCGGGAGATTTAGTGCAATATCGCATTCTAGTTTTGGATGAAAATCTTCGACCGCTCAAATCGGACCGACCTTTAGGAGTTGCCATTAAAGATGCAGCAAATAACCTCATAAAGGATATTAAAAATGTTCAACTCATTAAAGGCGTTTTTAGTGATAAATTACAACTTACCGAACAGCCCGTTTTGGGTTTGTGGATAATTGAAGTTAGTTTAAGCGATCATTTAGAAAAAACAAAGCAATTCGAAGTAGCAAAGTATGTGTTACCCAAATTCAGTGTGGATATTGATGCTGTTACAGATTTGGCCATAACTGAAAGTTCTTTAAAGATAACTGTACGTGCAAAATACACTTATGGTAAGCCAGTCAAGGGTAAGGCTACTGTTCGTTTGTCGCCCATAAACCTGGAGAAATCTGTAGACATGAATGGCAAAGGTCATGTGGAATTTGATTTAAGAAAGGATTTAAATATAATTCGAGAAGAATCGGTAAGAGAACTGAAAGCTTTCGCAATGGTGGAAGAGGAGCTAACTGGAAATAAGCAAAATGCGACAGTCAAAATAAATCTTCATCATTCTCCATATATAATCGAAGTCTTCGATGTGATGACAGAACATGAAGTTAATCAACCGTTTGAAGTCAAAGTAGTTATTAAACATTTAAATGGCAAACCAGTCCAAGACACAAAAACTCCAGTTCTTCTTAACTATTATTATAGATGGGGAGAATATAAGAACGCTGAAATTTTTAGGGCTAATTTAGACGAGCACGGTGTGGCCATAATTAAAGTTAATTTTCAAAAGGATGGTTTTTATTGGTGCGAACTTAAATTTGCTGATGAAGTTAAACGGTTGCCGAGTGTGGGCGTAGCAGCAGCTCGTAAAAAAAATACCGAGCTATTAACTCTTGAATTGGAGACAATAAGGTTAGGTGAAAGATAAAAGGAAAAACATAAAACGTTCAAAGAAAACCTTTACTTACTTTAATACTTCTAGGCCGCAATTAGGTGAATATGTGTCCATAGCTGTTAAAGCACCTAAAGTTATGACACATTTGATATATACTGTGGTAGGACGCGGCAACATTTTGCATAAGAGGAACATACCTTTGCCTAATCCGCAAAACTTCTACACAATAAGTTTTAAGACTACCTTTGAAATGATACCTAAAGTGCATGTATTTGTTTACTATGTCGATGAGGGCGATCTAAAGTTTGAAGAAATTGGCGTTAAAATCCAGCCGGAATTTGAAAATAAGGTAGATGTAAAGTCATTTTAAAATACTTTCATAATTTTTACAAACTATTGCAGATAGAAATAACTGGCCCTAGTCAAGCGAAGCCTGGTCAAGAAGTTACTTTCAATATTAAAACTGATCCGAATTCATATGTCGGATTATTGGGAGTGGATCAAAGCGTCTTACTATTAAAGTCTGGCAACGATGTGGATCTCTCTGCTATACTCAATGATCTAAAACCTTACAAAAGTGAAGACGAACATCAAGATGAATTTTCTAGATATATTTACAAAGTTCCTGGGGAAAATTCTGGTTTAATGGTAATGACCAACGCCCATTACCCCTACAAAGGTAAACCATTTATTGGCAACAATTAAAGTATAATTATATTACATAATTGTTATGTTTTTTGTTTTGGATTTTGTCAAAACCCAGGCTTAAGCTTCAGAGACCCCACAAAATACACATTTTGTTGATCAGCATTAAATTCTGAAACGGTTCAAGCATGTCCGTCTATTCATTTTTGTAATGTCTGTGGTAAACACCCTCATACTACCACGTATGCTGAGAACATCTCTGTTGTACAAAAGGAAAAACACGGATTTTTGCTCATTGCTCCTAAACTACAGCAGATGAACTTATGAAAATTTTAGTGTATATTCTCATTTTCCCATTACAATGGCCTGAACCAAACTTCAAAAACCCCATAAAGTATATACATTCTTGACCAGTGTTATATCCGGAATGTGCCTAAGCATGTCCCTCTGCTCTTCTGTCCATATGACCGTGTGCTCAAGCGTAGACTGTCTGTTCGCAAGAAAGAAGACATCGCCTCCGAATGTGCAAAAGAGTTTGAAAAACATCCGAAGTGGTCAGAGGACATGCCTACAATGTAAAAAAAGATGAAAATACCTTTGCTTATTGCATTTTTCATTCGTTACTCGTAAACTACAATAGAAACACATGATATAAATTTTCACTTTTATTCCACAAGGATAGAGAAAATTAGCCACGCCCACACAATAGTATAAATCATAAAAGTTTAATTTTATTCTTTTTCTAATTTTTTGTTACGGTAAGGGCGACGGGTTCAAAAGATTCAGTGACAGTCGAATATAGGTTTCTTATTTATTTCACTGACGATCGAAATTTTGAAGAAATTACTTTTATTGTTTCCAGATCAACGAGTTGTAATATCGTATGCGATCCATGGGGCTGGTCCTTACTATTTGCTTTCTTCAAATCCTGAAATTGAAACTTCAAGAACTTTACCTGAATATTTACCACCTTCAGCGGGGCCCGAAAGGATACGAAAAGATTTTGCCGAAATTTGGTTATTCGAAAATTTAGATGAGTAAGTACTTAAACTAAATGCAGAATGAAGTCCACATCCGACAGTTTTTCTAATCATACAGCATTTCTTTTTTATGTGCATTCAACTTCGTATTATATCTACCTCCGAAGGATGGGGTATATTAATACATCCAAACTAAAAAGGACTAAGAAAAAGCAAAAGAACGAAATTCTCACACTCGATAATATTGGGTGGGCGCCGGTCTATTTTCAGAATAAAAGTGGAAATTTATACATGGACTTGTCGGCGTTTCCGTTGACCTGCTTGGACCATTTTAAAATTTTTTTGTAAATTCGTAGGCGATATTTTCATTTTTGCTGCCGGCAGAATGTTTACCAAAGATGCTGCGCAGTTAGGTAGATGGATAGATGGACAGACGAACAGAAGCACATGCATAGTCTGCACGTGAAGAATATATAAACTTTATGGGAGTTTTGAAGCTTGCTTCTGCGCGGTGTAAAGATATCCAAGGAAAAATTAAATATTAAGGCACTTTAATAATGGGTAGAAGTGGTCAACTTTTCGCGTGTGTTATACAAACAGTACAGCATCACTCATAAAATACACCTTCCAATGGTTGTAGGTTTGCCTGCTGTCAGTTGTAAGGAATGAGCACAACACCAATTATTTATTCCTCCTGAAAAATAGATATTGAAAGAGATATTCCCAGTGTACGTGGTAATGTTAGGCCTGCCCTTTGAACGAATCGGTCCGTTCTCAATACCAGCCTGCGTGGAAGAATTTCCACTGTTCCTGCCAAATTTCCAGTCGATAGGTTCATTTACAACGCGCATTATATAGACGAACAGATGAACATATTTAAGTCGGTTTAGAATTTGATACTGATCAACAATATATATATAGTTCGTAGGGCCTGTGAAACTTTCTTCGGGGTGTTGCAAACTTTTTGACAAAATGAATACATCCGCCATCCTTTGGTGATAGGTATAAAAGGTAAAAGTAACAAGTAATTTTTATTTTAACTAAAAGTCTACGATGCTTCTTACTAATGTTTGATGTATATTTTATACCGTGTAAAACAAATTTCATGTTCGTAATCACCAGCTCTTGTAATTCTATGCGTATTCTGCACAGATATGTTATATTAATTTTAAATTTTAACACGTTCGCGGACACTAAAAATTTCAGGGGGCTGCAAAAACTAATTGTAATATCCAAAATCTGATTATACATATATTATAAGAGTAGTCAGAACATCGTATTTTGTTATATGAAATGAATGTTATAGCATCCACTCATTACTGAAATGTATATTAATTACAAAAACTTAAGGGTACATGAAATTAAATGAACAAAAATTGGCTTTAAAATTTGAATGCTGTAGCATTCACGTCATTTTGTATCACTATGAAAATGAATGCTATAGCATACGCGTCCGCGAACGTGTTAAATAAGCTCTTAGTGTAGAATTCAACCCGCGTGTTACTTATGTACCTATTGCGGAAATATTGTAATGCTGTGTCTATATATTTCTCCATACCAGAAAGTGTACATGTTTCCATAGAATTTCTTTTGTTTCATTATTTTTGTCGCTTTTTAGTAACAATGAAACCGGGCACTTGACATTCACCAAACCTCTGCCTGCCAATAACTTCTTGGGTAATCAGCGCTTTTGCGGTGAACGAGAAAACTGGTTTGGGTATGACCGAGAATCCGTTCAAAATTAACGTATTTCAACCATTCTTCATCGATGTAAATTTGCCATATTCTGTAAAAAGGGGCGAAGTCATTGCCATACCAGTTATTATTTTCAACTATATGGATAAAACATTGGATGCAGAAATCACCATGGACAATACTGAAAAGGAGTACGATTTCACCGAAGTGTCCAATGAAATTGAAGAATCTATTCTGAATGCGCAAAAGAGAATGAAACGGGTATCGGTGCCTCCGAACAGCGGAGAAAGCGTGTCCTTCATGATACGTCCAACTGTAGTAGCTGATATAGAATTGAAAATTAACGCTATATCTCAGTTGGCAGGGGACGCTATACATAAAAAACTAAAAGTAGAAGCTGAAGGTGTCACCCAATACAAAAATCAAGCTCTTTTCTTAAATTTGGAGAAGCCACAGGAAGCTTCACTAGAAGTCGCTATACCCACGG
>CCAG010021419.1:0-20049 GCA_001077435.1 Glossina morsitans morsitans | reverse complement strand
CAGAGTGATTGTTAGACATATAGGCAGATAGGCAATTAACTAGCCGGATAAACAAGCGAACAAACAGGCGAAGAAGTGGGTGAAACAATGATGCGAAGAGACAGGTGGACGGTCAGGCGGCCGGAGCCAGAGCGGTGCAGTAAAAACCACGCTGAATGAAAAGAAATAAAAAAACTTATCTGAATATTTATGGCCGTGAGAATTGTGGTTGCTAGGGACGTAAGCCCAGGGATTGATGTGCAGAGAGAGAGAGACGAATAGGCAAACATATAGGTAGTGAGATAGGGAAAAATGCGTGTGGTAGGCGTGGACGAACGGACGCACAGGCGAAAAGGCAGTCAGACAAAAAGGTAGCTAGAGTACAGATTGCTCTGTGTGTTTTACGTCTGCACCTGACATGTGTCTTAATCAGACGGGTTGCCTACAACCATTGGCAATCGAGGTAAGTTGATTGACGACCCCCCAGGGAGAAAGACAATCCCCATTTAAGGGGGCCTTTCTACCCTGAAGTACCGCAATAGAAGATGGGTGTGGGCCAAATTCTCGCTTAGTGGTCTACGTCGAGGCCTATCTAAGCACCTCTTCAATAGCTCCCCGCGAGACTTTGGGGTAACCACAGCCACCACGAATACTCCCCGAAGGGCCGTACCCAGCGGTCAGGCAAGAAGGCATTCTCCGGCATTCCGATGGGTTGTGTGCATCATCCTGCCAGAGCAATCCAACTTTGGGCAACCTGACCCCCGTGGACACCCTTTAATTTCTTGGCTTATCGTTCAAACCAGAACTTACACCAAGCTATACAGCTTTGGGTGATCTCATACTGTACGCTTTTCGCTCTTGCCTTCGGACTCTCCACACGTCCCGGACGGCCAAGCCTAACTATCCTTCCTCAAGGAAAATAATGCTTCCAAGGTTGTCGTCGCACAGAACACACACCTATCTGTGCCCCAGCCCATTTGGTATCGCTGGCCATCCTTAGATGACCTCCACCAAGAGAACCTAATAGGGAAAGAAATGCTTCCTTTTATTAAAAAGAAAAGCCCCTTCCGACTAGACCCCTTTCGCTTTCCAATGAGAAAACCTATTGCTAGGTTATAGATAGAAGCCTTAAACCTTTCTTAGCCATTAACTGTGCGACTCTTAAAGAGCCATAATGCAGCAGAAAATGTTTCTAGGGAGCACCACGAAGAGGTGAAGGTTTCGGCACTTCTATGGGTGAACCAATTGATCCCATAGTTTCGCCCCCCACCGATGGGTACAATGAAAGTTTGATCTACGTTAGGTCCTTCCTCTACGTCGGGCCGTACTTAATTTACCGTCTATTACATAGTCGTGTAGAGGATAGCTAGTCATAGGATGTCTTATTATTTAATTCTCCCATGTATTTATTTCAACTTTTAAGCAATTATTAAAATATTTTCCACACAACGAGTCATTTTTTGTTGCTTTTCAAAGAAAGAGAAAAATGCAATGCGTGCGCAAAATAAAAACTATAGTTTATTGAATAAAGAGACATCTTTGAATCAGTTGTCACTAAACCATTGCTTAGAGCACAAGTAACAATCACTAACAATTACCTGAAGTACAAAAAAAAACAATTTTTTTTCGTAAATAAATTAGAGTGAAATCTAAATAAAATGTTTCAAAACTTTTATTTAGTTTATTGCATTTTACATATGATGTGGCTGGCAAGAGGGAACGGGTAAGTTGAGGGATTTTTTCATGTTCATTGAGTCATCATTTCTGTAGATTCCTTAATTTCTTTGGGTTTTACTTCAAATTATGATTATGTTTTCTAAAGAAAAAATAATCTCTGCATCACTACGACTGCACTTTCAATACGAACTGAAATAAAATTAACTAATAATGCTGTTTAATCAGATAATGGCATCGCTTGGGTCAGTCAGGTTGAGATATCAAAGAAAATCATTAGGCAGAAAGAAATCTAAAACCTACGCTAATACCGAGAAGTGTATATTCAATTACGAACTAAGGGAATACCATACATGTCTTCACTAATGTTGAATGCAATCTGCAATGCTCACCTAAGTTGCTCTCCTCAGTGTGATATTTCGGTTCATTTAATGAAAACGGATGGAACAATTATTTGGGTCCTGAAAGTACGCCTTGATATGGCAGAAAGGTCTAATTTTTAATATTTTGTTGATCGTAATAATTGATTGCGCAAAACTTCGTCCGCGTGGTTCGATTTTTTGTACTACACCTCGTATGATACGCATGGCTTTATATGAAAAAAAGGTGTAATATTTCGTATTTTACTGCAAAAGTAAATGAAAGAAGTTGTTAGGTGTAAGGTGTTTACTGAGCTGCGTAGGCCGGCGATAATGCTTCTCCCTTCATTTTAATTATCGTTTCGTCACTGCGGCCGCTGTCCTATCGATAATTGTAATGAAATTACTTCTACATAAATGATTATACTTTTCTCTGTGTTTTTGATTTACATGCTTGTGTGAAAGCTTTTTGTAATTTTAGTACTCACCTACGAAGAGTGGGGCTCTTCTGTATGGTTCCTCTGTTATGTATATATAGGATAGAGTTTGCAGCGCTCAGAACGAAGCTATGAACTACACACATTTCCGATTAAAATCACGTTCTGCATAGAACTAGGTACATTTGTCGGTCCATCTGTCTATTTGTCGGACTATACCTCTGCATATCTGTCTGTGGTAAATATGCTCTCGATTGTAGAAATAAAGACACCGCCTTCATATTTATGCAAGAACATTGGGAGTTCTTGCACGCAGTTTAGCATTGAAAATGAGCCAAATCGGTTTAAGGACACACCCACAAAACAATGCAAACTGAACGCAAAAGCAAAAAAACAGACTTTTCGGTGTATTATCTATCAACCACAAGAGATTTAAAATTTTCACGTATATTCTATAGACGATCAAACAGTGTTTGTACAAAAGTGGAAGAAAATTCGCTCAGCCCAGTCAATATTGTGGAGTAGCGAAATTTTATTTCTTCGAGTTTGTTTTGTTTTTTCCTTCTTAAGAATACATGTGGAGGGTAGAGAGGATTGGGTTGCAGTCATTTATGGGTTTCTTACTTGTTTGATATGAAACTAATCTCAAAATTCCCCCATTTGCTTAATTCCGTTGCTCTATTGTAAGCACATTACAACTAAAAATAAGTACAAGGGTTTTCAATATTTTTTACACAAAATCTTTTGCACGAAGTTAGCA
The DNA here is from genome assembly GCA_001077435.1 of Glossina morsitans morsitans. NCBI lineage: Eukaryota > Metazoa > Arthropoda > Insecta > Diptera > Glossinidae > Glossina > Glossina morsitans. The sequence goes on along the minus strand of CCAG010021419.1, from coordinate 16,840 downwards.
GCGGTAAGATCGTTTTGATTGGAAAGTAGTTTCATTGAAAGATATTTGTGCGAAAAAAAATCTGCTTTTAAATCCAACCCTTTCATAAGCCTTTGAGAAACATTTTCTGTGAACGATGCGACTTTTATGTCAAAATGGAGCGTTTGGTGTATCTAATTAGCGGTATACATTCGTGTAGCATTTTCCGTACAATCCGGAAATTGCGGTTATCATATAGTCGAGATTCCCTCAGATGTAGCAACCATTGTTAGATTTGAAAAAGTCTAACTTTTCATCTTGGATTTTTATTGAATCTTTAGTATTATAATTAATGTGCACAGTCAATGTCTTATTTATTTTAGTTTGATAAGTCCATAATTTTTTTCTTTAAAGGGATGTTATAGAGAAATATCGTTATTTCTAAGCGCCTTTTTTAATAGAAAAGCCCGGATGTGATGACAAGGTTTACCTTTGTTTACATGTTACTTACTTAAGTTAATCAATCGGCTTACTGACGTATTCTTTGACAGTCGCATTTACCCCGTTGCACGATTCTCGTACAGAGTCACGGTTACGTTCCATTAGTAAAATAATTATATTTTGATTTCATATCAAACTCAGGTCACAATAATGTTGTTTCAATCTCTCTTATTGTTGTCACAAAATTATTCAACCGTTTCGTCTACGGATTCGCCAAGAGTTCATTCTGCTACAAACACCCATTGGTCAAACATCATTGGTTTAGCTTTATAAATTGTGCCCTTGGTTTTCTGCGCTGTAATTTTCATCGTATGGAAGACTTAAAAATGCAGAGTTATATAAGCTTTTGGTTTGAATTTGTTTGGTCCAGTGTAAGATTATATCAAGAAACTTTTTAACAGAATTGCTGACCCAAAAATAATGAGAACGAAAGAGTAAGGCGGTCAAATGGCTGCTGATTAACGGCGTTACTGCCTTTATTAACAACAGAAACATCAAATGTGGCCGAGACGTTTACTATCTTCGATTTTGAAAAATGTCATTAGTGCTCTTGTTATTTAATTCTCTCTTTTACTATCTGTTACATGCACATATACATGCATTCACTCAAATGCACGCACTCTTTTATGCTTTACTTGTTGTATAAACATCGAATTCTCTTTTCACACAACAGATACGTTCCCACAAAATTCGTGCAAAAAAATTCGTGTAAAAAAAGTAATATACAAAAAGATATTCATTAAATGGAAAATTAGTAGATCGGTTTCAGACCTATAAAGCCAATAGAACGGTACAGTAAACATTATTAAAAAAATTCTTATTAGAGTTCAGATAAGAATTTATTCCGTGCTTACACATTTTAATTCAGTAAATATATTACAAAAAATAAATTATACTTTGAAAACTTCGCAAAAAAAAACACGTTACCTTTTTACTCTATGCATAATTTGGGAAATCCCGCTTGTATACACATATAATCAACATAATCTAACTGAATTGTGAAAAATGTAATGCAAAGTTCAAAAAAAAGCTCATCAGAAAAATTCGTTGAAAAAACGCATAAAAAAAAAATTCATAGAATATTGGAAAACGTGTTAAAACAAAACCATTCGGGTAAAAAAAGAATTTTCTCTTTTTAACTCATATTGAATCAAATTTCGTTTAAAAAAAATTTGTGTAAAAAGAGAATTAGGCGGACATAGGATTAAAAGGTTGTGGTCGGCAAAAACAACAAAGCGAAAATGGTTAGCGCAGCTTTGATTGCTTTACTAAAAGGTCCAAAATAAAATTAGACAAAAGCGAAAAAATTTCATTGCGTACGGCAGAAAAAGCCTAAGTGGTAATCTCAGACGTATCTCCGGGAAAGCTTGGATGGTTTTATGTCCTTCTTTGCGAAGAAAATCAAGATGGCGAAGACTGCTAATCCTCTCTCTTGCGTTCTCACTCAACAAACACTAACAAACCTAAACACTCAGGTCGAAATAGAAATTCTGGGTGACGGTTTCTCTTCTCTCTTTTATCATCTTGAATTGTCCCTTGCAGAGGTCGACACTTCCTTAGTTTAGGAACCCACAAACTGCCACTACCACAGCGCACAACAGCTTCTTTTTCTTGAACGAGCAAGTCAAAGTACTCCTGTGCTGGTTTTTCTTCAATACATGTGAACAAGCTACGATCGATTTTATCATCTTTGAAAATATTTCATTCACCTATGGCGTCCTCAAAGATATTAAGTTTTCCTTTAGCATCCAAGATATTATGTTTCTCTTTACATGCAAGAAGATGTTACGTTTATCTTCTATTGCACAATTTTACCACGGCCATGAAATAGAATAAATAGTTCGACCATGCGACCTTTGCAAGTTTTCCTTGTTCATGAGAGATTTTAGAAGGCTTTCTGGGTCGTCATCTGCGCAGTCAGTTTTCATAGCAGACATCGTAGGAGTATGATATTTGCTTTATTGAAAACTAGATGGACAGAAGCAGGACGTTAGTTGCCTCTTTTAAAATGGACGATTGATTATTTCCATGTTTTGTAATTCCTTTTTTTTTCTAACCTTTTCGCTTTTTGTTTGTTTTCATTTTTAGAATTTATTCTATTGTGGCTCCGAAAAACTTGCAGTCAAACCACAAATATTCTGTCAGCGTTACTTTACACGATGCCAAGCAACCGGTTAGATTCAACATAGGTATTACCGGGCCATCCTATAATCATTCGGAAACTGTGAATTTGACTCCGATTGAAACGACTCAAATAGACTTTGTGTTACCTGAACTAGATGGCGGTCCATATCTCTTAATTTCCAAAGGTGTTGAAGGGTTAGATTTTGAAAATGCTACAGAGTTACATGTCACACAGAGTACGTCAAATGTTTACATGCAAACGGACAAAGCGATGTATAAGCCGGGAGATTTAGTGCAATATCGCATTCTAGTTTTGGATGAAACTCTTCGACCGACAAAACTGAAGGAAGCCTCTTTAAAAGTGACTATTAAAGACGCACAAAATAACCTTGTAAGAGATGCTAAAAATGTCAAACTCATTAAAGGCGTTTTTAGTGATAAACTGCAGCTTACTGAGCAGCCCGTTCTGGGTGTCTGGAAAATTGAAGTTAGTTTAAATGATCATGAGGATAAGACAAAGACATTTGAAGTAGCAAAGTATGTGTTGCCCAGATTCAGTGTTGATATTGACACAGTTACAGACTTGGCAATCACTGAGCGCCTTTTAAAGGTAACGGTACGTGCAAAATACACTTACGGTAAGCCCGTGAAAGGGAAGGCTACTGTTCGCTTGTCGCCTGTAAACTTGGAGAAAACTATAGACGTGAACGGCAAAGGTCATGTGGAATTTGATTTACAAAAAGAATTAAAAGCGGCGGTTAAAGAAGGAGCCGTAGAAATTTTCGCAGCGGTTCAAGAGGACCTAACTGATAGTCGGCAGAATAATACGATTATCGTCAATTTTCATAGTTCCCAATATATCATCAAAACACCCAATGCAGTGGGAGAGTTTGAACCCAATAAACCATTTGAAGTAAAAGCAGTTATTCAATATTTAAATGGCAAACCAGTCCGAGATGCCAAAACTCCAGCACTTCTGCATTGTTACCAAGGGTGGGGGGGAAATATTAAGTCTGAAATATTTAAAGCTAAGTTAGATGATCACGGTGAAGCTATATTTGCGGTCAAGTTACCACAGGCAAGCGTTTTTCGATGTGAAATAGAATTTGCTGATAAAACTGTTCATCTTCCTCCTATTCATCGAAAAATAGACGAAAATAATTTTGTTAAGATGACCCGGGAACTAACCCTTACATTGGTTGACAAAACGTAAGTTACGCAGAAATATTTCAAGGAATTACTTTAAAAAATCAATTATGTTCGATTTCATGTACGCGCAGTCCTCGCGTAGGCGAAGATGTATCAATAGAAGTAAAAGCATCTAATCCCTTCTCGTACTTAGTATACGTAATTGTAGGACGAGGTAACATTTTGCAGATGAGAAACATACCCTTGCCTAATCCGCAGAACTTTTACACGATAACTTTTAAAAGCACCTTCGAGATGATACCTAACGCGCATGTATTTGTTTACTATGTTGACAACGGTGATCTAAAATTTCAAGAAATTGGCGTTAAAATTCAACCGGAATTTGAGAATAAGGTAGAAAGAAAGTTTGGCTGCATTTTAAAATACTTTTAAAATTTTTATAAATTCTTGCAGATTGAAGTAACTGGCCCTAGCCAAGCGAAGCCTGGCCAAGAAGTTACTTTGAATGTTAAAACCGATCCGAATTCATATGTTGGTCTATTGGGGGTGGATCAAAGCGTCTTATTATTGAAGTCTGGCAACGATTTGCATCGCCATGCTATACTCAATGATTTAAAACTTTACAAAAATTGGGAAGAGAATGAATGGCCAAGAAGCGTTTACAAAGTTCCTGGGAAAAAATCTGGTTTGCTGATAATGACCAATTCCCATTATCCCTATGAAGGTAAACCAATTATTTGCAAAAATTAAAGTGTAATTAAATAAAATGATTTTTTTGAATTCATTGAAGTTTTGTACATGATGGCTTCACCTACTATGTACCAATTACGTGCTCCTGTTGCTATGCCGACTTCAATCAATGCGTTTTCAATACCTGCACCCGTCTCTTTGCCCGCACCTTTAATGCGTTCAGCGGAACCGCAAAGGATTCGAAAAGACTTTGCTGAAGTTTGGTTGTTCGATAGTTTGGATGAGTGAGTATTTAAATTGAATGCGGACCAAGAGCCCTACATCGTATCATCCTTAATCCTATCTCCCCTAAGCATAGGTGGATATATTTTGCTAAGTTCAATTTATTATCAAAATAGTCCTTCTGTAAGAAAACCATTTGAAAAAGTCATCTCCATTTGTTCTGATGAGTCAGGAATGTTCTGAATCGAATAATCGAAGTGCGTAAACAAAAACCGTAGCCGCTGGATAAGCGAACACACCCGTAAAAGGCCGGGGCGTCATTCAAAAGAATCGAAAGTTTTACGTAGGATTCACAACATAACATCAGCTCGCTTATCGAATCGAAATAACATCCCTGTTAAATGCAAAGTCTTTTTTAGCACCGCCCGGCCTTTAACTGGATGCCTAAAAAACTCGAACATTTTTTACTAAAGACCTCGTTCTATGAAGAATCCGAAATTTTGATTTTGCTGAAAACCGCTGGGTTTTTCTTCTTTATGTCTCTTTAATATGTAGATTGTGATTATACTAGTTCTTCAAATTGCATTTATTTAGAGCAGTCATCGAACAATTCTTTTCTCACGTCGATGCTTGTGGGAGGAGCGGTGGTCATAAAAGTGATTTTTGTTTTAACCACAAATATACAATGTGTGCTACTTATGTATGATATATATTTTCTAATCGTTAAAAACTTCATGTCGACAATCATCATCTTTTCAATATGTTCATAACTATGTACCCAAATGCGTGCTCATACAACACCGAATATATGTGAGTTTATTGCACGCAACACCGTAAGATGCGGGTGTACACATTTTGTTTTTTCCCATAATGTACGTAACGCCCAAAAGGAAGCTTCAGAGACCCTATAAGGTGTATATATTCCTGGTCTGATTTAGCCATGTCTGTTCGTCCGTGAATCCTGTGGCACACGTTTCATGTTGGCACTCTCCTGGTTGTAAAAATTACGACATCGACTTCAAATTTGGTAGAAACATTTGAAGCGATTACATTATCTTATTCTTCACTCTTTTCAGATCTTATGCTTATTTATCATGAGGCAAACAAGACAGAATGTTTAAAACTGTTTTATACACGAAGATATATTATCTGCCTAAAAATGGGTTAGTTTTAAAATGAATATGGTAGACCACGCGATTAGTTTTTTCTTAATAATACTACCGCTATGGGTATCAAATAAACGAACTTGGAAGGTAGACTGCCAAAAACATAGCGGCAGAGACGCGAGATTCGGCCCCCGCCGAATATAACTTTCTTACTTGTTTCTAAATTTTAATTAATTTATTATTATAGCGCGCACCTCACGTGTTACTTATATACCTTTTCCGGAAATATTATAGTGCTGTGTCTATATATTTTTCCATACTTCCATTGAATTTCTTTTGATGCATTATTTTTGTCGCTTTTTAGTAACAATGAAACTGGACACTTGACACTGATCAAATCTCTGCCTGATACAATAACTTCTTGGGTAATCAGCGCTTTTGCGGTGAACGAGAAAACTGGTCTAGGTATGACCGAGAATCCGTTCAAAATTAACGTATTTCAACCATTCTTCATCGATGTAAATTTGCCATATTCTGTAAAAAGGGGCGAAGTCATTGCCATACCAGTTATTATTTTCAACTATATGGATAAAACATTGGATGCAGAAATCACCATGGACAATACTGACAAGGAGTACGATTTCACCGAAGTGTCCAATGAAATTGAGGAATCTATTCTGAGCGCGCAAAAGAGGATAAAACGGGTATCGGTGCCTCCGAATAGCGGAGAAAGCGTATCTTTTATGATACGTCCAACCGTAGTAGCTGATATAGAATTGAAAATTAACGCTATATCTCAGTTGGCAGGGGACGCTATACATAAAAAACTAAAAGTAGAAGCTGAAGGTGTCACCCAATACAAAAATCAAGCTCTTTTCTTAAATTTGGAGAAGCCACAGGAAGCTTCACTAGAAGTCGCTATACCCACGGAAGCTGTTAAAGACTCGGAATATGTGGAATTCTCTGTTGTTGGTGATCTCTTGGGTCCCACTGTCAAAAATCTTAATGAGCTTGTACGTAAGCCCTACGGTTGTGGTGAGCAGAATATGGTTAATTTCGTGCCCAACATATTGGTCTTACATTACTTGGAAGCCATGCAAATTGATATGCCAAATGTAGCGAGCAAAGCTAAAAACTTCTTAGAAATTGGTTATCAACGTGAGTTGACCTATAAGCACAAAAACGGCGCATATAGCGCTTTTGGCGAAGATAGAAGCACACCGAATACTTGGTTAACCGCTTATGTGGCTCGTTCCTTTATCCAGGCATCTAAATACACGACCATTGATGAAAATGTTATCCAACAAGCTTTCGAGTTCCTAATTGCTAACCAGGAAAAGAGCGGGCAATTTAAGCAAACTGGTCATCTCTTCAGTCCAACTCATCAGAATGATGTTGGATTCAATGCTTATGTGCTGTTGGCCTTCCTAGAAAGTGAAGTATGTTTACGAATAGTTACCCATGACAAAATGAAATGTAAATTTTTATTCTCAATAGAAATACGCGGAGGTTTATCAAAAGCAGATTGAAAAATGCCTCGAATACGTAGTAAGCCAGCTGGAGAATGAAAAGGATTCTTACGCTTTATCTATAGCTGCAACTGCTTTGCATAAAGCTAATCATAAGGCTGCGGGTGGAGTGCTGGAAAAGCTACAGGCACAAGCCAAGGAAGAAAACGGTTTCAAAAGGTGGACTAGTGCGAACCATAATGATATTGAAATCACTGCCTATGCGTTGCAAACTTTGGTTGACATGGAATCCACTAATCAAATTTTACCAATTATCAAGTGGTTAATCGGTCAACGTAATAGCAATGGTGGTTTCGACTCTACCCAAGACACTGTAGTAGGTCTTGAGGCACTTATTAAATTCTCTAAGAAATTTTCAATTACCGGGAACAGCATAATGTCGATAACATTCAAAGCTTTTGATGATGGAAAGAAGGAACTTAGCCAGCATAGATTTGAGGTGAACAAAGACAACTCATTGGTCTTACAAACGCACGTGGTAAGAGCATTTAATTGAAGTGGACGAACTACTTGTAAACTTTACGTTCGTTTTACTATTCCTTCGCAGTTACCGAAATCCACACGTTCAATAAGTTTGGAAGCTGATGGTGTTGGTTCTTCGTTAATTCAACTTTCGTATCAATACAACTTGGCAACCAAAGACGATAGACCTGGATTCAAAGTAGACATTAAGCCGAAAATTTTGCCATCGCAACAGCTGCAGATTAATATTTGCGCAAATTATCAACCGGCTGTTGACGATGAAATCAAGGAATCCAATATGGCTGTCATGGAAGTTGCTTTGCCATCTGGTTATATCGCCGACAATGAGAAATTTAATGATATACTTGCTGTCGAGCGTGTTCAACGCGTCGATACCGAAAACTCTAATACAAAAGTGATCGTCTACTTTGATGGCTTAGTGGAAGGTGAACAAGTATGTGTTACTATCCTAGGCAGACAAAGCTTTTGCTGTTGCTAAGCAGAAACCAGTTCCCGTCACTCTGTACGACTACTACAATAGCATATATCGTGGAACCGAATATTATCAAATTGAATCTTCACTGTGCGATATTTGTGAGGGAAGTGATTGTGGAACTGAATGTAAATGAAATTATACTAATATTATAATTTGTGTCCACTTAATAAATAAAGTTCCAAATTGAAGTCATCAATTAAGCAACATAAAGTTCTGTGCTCTCGTTCTAAATTCTAAGTTTAAAGTGCATCGCCGGGTAATTGAACTGGATATGATGTATTATTCATTCTGATTTTTGCAGGAATATCGATGTATTTTTGTAAAATCAATATGTACATGTATGTAACGCATTGACGGACTGTGCAAATCTCTCTCACCAACAGATGATTCACTGAGTTGAGTAAAATAGGTTCCATGTGAACGCAAAGTTTTTTCTTTGAACTTTAATACAGTTGTCGGTAAGCTTGATTGTGACATATATGTGTATACCCATACACATGCAAGACAGTTGACAGTCAATTTATTTTAAAATTAATGGTGACATCCGTAGTTTTATTATAAATATTTTGTAAGGACAGCCATATTATACTTGTGTATGTATAGTGAATGTTCTGACATCCACAATGGTACAGCTCCAGTTTTTCAACAAATTTAAATAAAATTTATTGAAAAAAATTAATAAACCGATCGGGATCGTTTTTGCAGTGAGCGTGGAGGTAGTAACGGCGAAAATTAGGAGCTATTACATATACATATATGCACGGGACCGAAAGTTACAACCGAAAATTTGAAAAACTGTCAGTGTTTTCCAAAGCTGTTTTAGTCTCCTATATATTGTGGGCGCGAATGTGAACAAAACGCGCCCAAGCTTCCATGTCAAATTGACGGGTTTCCGTGAAAATAGGTATACAGCGTCACATCCGTATCAAAATAGCAAAGGGGAAGTGTCTCAGAAAAAAAGAGCAGACATACACAGCTGCGACATTATATCGTTAAAAACGAACTCTTATGGTGAATTGTAAAATAAGAAATCCGTTGAGTTGCCAGTGTTAACCCAGTGTTAAGATTGCAAGGCTATTAAGACAAAGCTGTCTCCACAGAAATGTTTCTTGAAGATCTCAAAATATGATACTAATACGTTAACTTATAATATTCCGATGTATTTGCGCTACTTTTTAGTAAGTTTTTATTTAACTAGCTTTTCACTTGCATTTATCCACATGGCACTTCCGAATATCCAGTTATTGTGAAATTTTGTGCATCTGTTTAACTACAATGGCAACGTGGTCATGCAAAATGTTCGGTATATTCAAAGTGGCGGTCGCCACAGAGTGGAAGATTAATTGTGAATATGGTGGGCGCCACAACGAGGTGGATTCCACATAAAAGGACATGGAGAGTGGAACGCAAACAGAAAAAGATAACAAAGTATATCACAAATTTCATAGAATTTTTTCTTAATTACTTAAAAGCCTGGAGAGTTTAAAAAACCGATTTCTTACACACTAAAATTTTAAGCCTCCCAAGCATTTGTGGATAGTCACATACAAGTGTTTGGGATATAAATGATTCTTCACCATTCAGCTCATTGACCAAAAGCTTATGTAAACATTTTTTTTATATGAACTTGGAAAAATCTTGACATAAGGGACTTAAAGTAAATAAAAAACTTGCTTTTTCGCACAAAATATTAAAAAACATTGCCAGTGTACGGCATTCCCGTAGTGACCCCGACGTGATTTGAACACGCAACCTTCTGATCTGGAGTCAGACGCGCTACCGTTGCGCCACGGAGTCTTCTGCCATCTTTCATGTCAATGATCAATATAAGCGAATACGTAAAAATATAACATATTTTTAGACTAAACAAACAAACCACAAATTTTTTATTAAGTTTCTTATCCACTAATTCTCTTGATTTTTCGTTCGTCATTGTAATCTAATGATAATGATTGATTACGATTGAAAAACAAATAAATTTTAAATAAAAAAATTAATAGTGAAATTAATGTCATTGTAACACAATTGATTAGTTCTCTTCATTTACTTGTAGGTATTTTCTCTTCAACAATCTTGATGATTACGTTGAGGGCAATGAATAAAAGCTTCTTGTCGCGCTGCTCTCTTCTTTTGTGTGTTGTTTTTATCGGAAGCTTTATTTAACAAAACCCATAAGCAACTAAACATTTTCGGCTTTAGTTTCAGTTAGTATTCAAACCCAAAATTTACACAATTTAGTTTTGAAATACGGATTTCAAATATTATGTAGTTCTGGGATTATTCGATTACTTCTCTATTAACATTAGCGAATGGAGAAAATGCGGGAAGATCTGAAAACATTCGTTACGATAATTGTCAAGTTTATAAAATAAACCTAAAGAAGGCAACACAGTTAGAATTCTTGAATTTCCTTCAAAACCAGACAAGGGTGAAAACTAAATTATTGTTCATAGTGTTAAAAGGCTTTTTTAAAAATTAGAAAATCTATTTTTCTTTATATAATACAGTTCAGCGTGTGGAAGGATTATGATTATGTTACAGAAGACGTCCATGTTATGGTGAAACCAGAAGAGATTCATAACTTTCTGCAATTACTAGAAAATTATGAAATCGAACAGGAATTGTTAATAGAGAATGTTCAAGAGTAAGTTAACTAATAAACTTTTTATTGCATAAAGTAATAAATAATAAATTTTTTCTCATAATCTGTTAGTCTTATCGATTTAGAACAATCCTATTCCGGCTCTGGTAAATTCGATTGGACTCGTTATTATGAGTTGCACGAAATTGAACAATGGTTGGATGATATACTGCTTACTTATCCGAATGTTACTGAAGGCTTTATCATTGGTAACTCATATGAGAATCGTCCTATAAGAGGTATTAAAATTGCCTACAAGCAAGATAATCCCGGTATATTCATTGAATCAAATATACATGCTCGGGAGTGGATTACGTCAGCAACTGCGACTTGGTTCATAAATGAGTTATTAACATCTCAAGATAACGAAGTTCGAGACTTAGCTGAAAATTATAATTGGTACATAATACCAGTTTTGAATGTGGATGGTTTCGTTTTTTCCCATGAACATGTAAGGACGATCAATAAACACTTTAGTTCTTGTTCTAACTCTTTCTTTTAATATGCATCATAGATCTATTAAAGACAAAGTGAAATTTTATTTTTATACCCACTACTTGGAGAGTCAAATGCGAAAATTATAGTGGTGGGTATGCAAGATTCGGCTCCGCCGAATATAATTTTCTTACTTGTTAACTTTCAAATTCAAATTTTTGTTTGAACATCAAAAAATAATTAAACACTGGCCTGCGGCATGTAAGGAATTTTGTACGATAGGAAGGGAAGTTGTCTAAAAAGTGGTCCGACCCGAATCACTTTCAATAGCGTTTGTTTTTAGGCCAAAAGACATCAGTGTACCAAATTTCATCAAAATATCTCAAAACTTGCGGTTGGTTATAGGTTGGACACAAGAAACCAAGATGGATAGACAGACACACAAGCTTAGATCGTTTCGGTTTGTGATTCTGAATTGCTATGAAAAAAGGTGGGTCTATCTCAAGTCGTTTTGGGAGTTGCATATATTCGCGCAAATTTAATATACGCTTGTACCACAGGCGGTGTAGGGTAAAGTCTAAAATCTTTGCTTATCTTTTTTGGAAAGTTTTAAAATTTTGCCGAAAACAACAGGAACTCTTCATTGAGAAGCTGAAAAACTATTTTATCACGTGTCTGAAAACGTATCTCACTGGTTTTTTCTTTATTAACAATACCTGTATATCCCATTACGCCTCATATGGCCTCTATTAATCCTTTACTGGTTTTACGTAATAATTCCAATAGAATCTTATTGATATATATACGAGCGTTTAAGACAAACTTCGATGTAGTATCATCAAAACATCTAAAGAACTACTTCAAAATTTTCGAAAATATTTTTATTAACTGTACAGTTATACATTGTAATCGAGTTGATTAATTCTTTCTTTAATTAGGATCGGTTGTGGCGGAAAACTCGTCAACCTACATCGGTGTCATATTGCGAGGGCACAGATCCTAACCGCAATTTCGATTCCGAATGGATGGCAAACGGCGGTGCTTCGGGCAATCCTTGCGAAGAAACATATGCTGGTCCACAACCATTTTCGGAACCCGAGACCATGGCTTTAGCTGAATTTCTGAAAAGTATTGAAGGTGAAATCAGCATTTATCTTGCCTTTCATTCCTACAGTCAACTACTTTTATCGCCTTACGGTCATACGGAAGAACCTCCTGAGAATTACAACGATTTATTGGCAATAGGAGAAGCTTTTGCAACTGCTATTAAAAGTTTACCATATGAGACGCCATATCGCTATGGGTCGACAGCAACAACAATTTGTCGGTATTGATCATAAAAAAGTAACTTAATGTATAATTTTTTTCTATTATAGATATAGCTTCGGGTTCATCCGTAGATTGGGTTTATACCAATTTTGACGCTGTGAACGTAGCGTACACTATAGAATTTCGGGATCAAGGACGGTTTGGTTTTGTTTTACCACCCGCCCAAATTATACCCAATTGTGAAGAATTAATGGCGGGTATGCTGGCTTTGGTCCAGAAATCCCATGAACTGGATTACATCTAAAAATTATAGTAAACTTTTGTAACATCAAAATGGTTAATAATTGTTAAAGTAATAAAAATATATAGAAGAAGGCAAAGACAAATTGAAGATTTTCTAGTATAAATATTTATTTGTTTTAAGGAGAAGATCTTAAGGCGAAAACTAAGAAAATGGTCATCAAGGAGGAAATCCTACCCTGATTGCGACTGTGAAAATTTTAAATTTTTGACGCTTAGACATTGAGAAACTTGCGAATTTAGGCCTCTGAAATATTGACTACTAAGCAGATATGCAGAAAAGTTCCTTCAGCTTTTCGAAAGGACTTGATAGAGTCGATCATAATTTATTACATTTAAAATTAAAGTGCTTTTGAGCTTTACTAATAATAAGGTTTGAAAGTTTCGAAGTTGTCTAACTAGTCATTCTGAAAAGTTATTCTTTAGTTTTTATCTCCTTTGTGCATCACGTGTCCCTTAAGGCAGCCATCTTCGGCTTTTCGTGCAAGATATTGCTTCTGTCTTGGCTGGATTTCTTGACAGCGTAGCGAACTTTTACTACCTTGGAATTCATGACGCTAAGCTTAGCTTTAACACTCATAATAACAAATACATGGAAAGCTTTAATACTCGTAGCTAGTAGCGCTTATTTACCGCATTTTTGTTTTTCTAAAACGCACTGCTCTTATTCATACATTGTGGAACTTCGTCTTAGGGACTTCGCTTCTGCTGTAAATTTAAAATGAGTATAAGGGTGCAACTGCAGTTATCTAGCTAACAGTAATTTTCTCTTCTTACTGGGATTCTTTAAATTTAAATTTAATTAAGTAACTCGTACACACAACTTTCTCTGGAATCTTCTTTTGTAGACTATCTTCATAACAAACCTTTAAACAAAATGGTGCCACAATATTGGTTCTGAGAATAAATTTGCTGCAGTTCTGATATTATACTTAATGGTTAGATTTATCGAGAAAATATAAGATTTAAATATGCATATAAATCTTCAAGTCCCTGACATATTGTGCCCAATTAATAGTAACAAAGATTGGTCACTCTTTTAAGATACGCCAAGATCTTTAATATAACTGGACTATCAAAGACGATAAATAGGACTTCAAAAGGACTTCAAAGATGATAAATGCGACTTCAAGTTGCAAGCATTACTCTTAATTACGAATTGATTTTTGCAGCAGCAAACGACAGCGAACGAAGTAGTAGTTGAGCTCAAGACGTATTTTGTCGAATTGCAAGACTTGCAATAATGAAGGGAGGAATTTAAAATTGTATGCATATTGTTACGATATTTGTTTGTCTTGCTACGATTCGTATCATAAGGTCGTGCTTTTATTTACAATGAATTTATTTAAGGGTAGGATTATTTGCAGTTTACTTAGTTTGACAGCATTCCTAACGTAAACTTTCTTTTCGATTCAAATGTTTTTTCCGAATGACTCTGCCTATGGCAAATATTCTGTTTATATACAATTTTTACAAGCATTTTACTATCACCTAAGTTCAAGGAGTCATTTTTAATTCGTTAATCGGCTTTTTCGCGTGCCGGCATGTGCATGACGCGCCACGAATTTGCACTTGGTTTTTCCCACTCTCGAAAATTTATTTTCTGGGAAAATCAATTAGTTGGAATAAACTGGATTTGGAATTTCCGCAACAATAGAGAATCAGAGTCATTTAAAAAGATTAAATAAAAGCTAAAAAATGAATGTTATTTGTTTATAAAGATGCCCCCAAGAAATAAAAAATGTGGCCAAAGAAACTTTTCTTATTGTCGCCAATAATTTACAATATAGGTGAGATTATTACGAAGAAGTACAACACAGATATTTGTCGTAATCATCTACAAGTTGATATTCGATGGACTTTCGAAAGGCAAGAACCAGCTGATGGACTTCAATTAGGGATTTGGAAAAAATTTCTTAATATATAAAACATGTGTATGGAAAGCAGGTGTTTTCATCATTCCAATGGCAAGTATATCGTATATACTAAGTATGCAAAGTTGTATAGAAATCTAGCTCCTATAAGCTCGTAAGCTTAACTTATTTGTTTAGACAATTCCTTTCATCAATTGATCATCCTTTATATATGTACTCCTATTCTAGTCGAAGTACCAAATGGCCACTTTTGGTCTTTTAGTTAAGATGCCTTATACATAGTTTTTATATGACTTCACCACAATAATCGTCCTTCAAAGTCGGGATATTTTATAAGATTTCTTTTAAAGATGATATTGTCATTTAGTACGAATGCGGGACCGCCTCTAACGAATGCATTATTCGGAAACTGTAGCGAATTAGTTTTCCCACGTTTTCCACTTCACTGTCATCTTAAAACATCAAAACTACTTCAATAAATATAAGATCCATCTGCATACGTTACAACTCAAATAGTGTGGAAAGTCGGAGAATATGAAAATATTGATAAAATGTTAATTGTCGATATGAAACTCTGTAGTTGATGCATTTTCTTAACATATTCCGCACATTTCATTATTGAACTTAAAAGATTAGCAGATATTATCTAAGTAAGATGCAAACAACAAGTGCATCGACTAGAATTGCAGGGGAATTTCTAAGACTGTCGCTCAGAGTATTTTTAATGCGTGTTTGTCGGTGTCATATCACATCATTCATTAAGTTTATAGGGTGACAATTATAATTTCTAAAATAATAGTCGGAATGTGATATTAATTCCGATTTTGACAAATATCGTTTGCAGGTAGGCACCTTCTAAAAGACATATACAATCGTCATTAATGACGACATATGTATGTAATCCTACGACCTTTTTCACCAATATATTATGTTTAGTTCGTTTTATGTACAAAAATAATTCGACCATAATATCCTTCCGGTGATGTGGGTCAACCCCCGCAGCGCGAAATGCAACAACCCCAACGTTATATACCGTCTGTATCTGATTTATATCGAACGAACGAGATAGAACTACTGCTAGATGAAATAAGAGAATTAGAGCCGGTCTTCTGTCAGCTGGACGATGAACAGGATTTTGAAATAGCTGGCAGCAGAGCTGGAGGGCTATCATTATCCTTGGAATTGCCGCTGGGTACGTGCATGTCGTGGGACTCGCACGCTAACTATAAACAGCGCACCACACAAACACCACTGCCATGGGGATGTGGTCCGCAACACTTGAAAACGCCTACAGGGCTTGTGCGAATACTTTGGTGGTAGGCTATGGCCTAAATAATTATTATAAAATATATTATAGCTCTTAACTTCTCTCGCAAAAGTTATCATCAGCTGCTTGTCTTGCCTGCGAATGTTCCGCGGGTACCGCACAAGTAGGTCTTTTTCAACTGCCACTCATTGGACGTCTAAGATTGATGGTCTTCTGTGCACTATTCTCCTTATTGATCACCTGTCTCATGCTAATCTTCGACATTTCGCATATAGCTCTAATGTTTCCCTTCAATTGGACAAAAACTGTAAGTGCAAATAAGAAAATCCCTCCTGTCGCTTAAATAAATTATTTAAAAAAAATAAATAAACAAAACAATTTGCCTTTATTAGACTACATGGATGTACCTGAGTATCAACATCGTCGTCCTACAATAAGCCTTGCAAATAAGTCTTGTCGTAAATAATCCAAGTCTAATAAGTAAATAATCCATAACTTGCTTGTTCGTGTTTTTTTTTGTGTAAGATGCTTGTTCTTGTTTTTTTGGTGTAAGATGCTTGTTGTTGTTTTTTTTGGCAAAAACTGTAAGTGCAAATAAGAAAATCCCTCCTGTCGCTTAAATAAATTATTTAAAAAATAAAATAAACAAAACAATTTGCCTTTATTAGACTACATGGATGTACCTGAGTATCAACATCGTCGTCCTACAATAAGCCTTGTAAATAAGTCTTGTCGTAAATAATCCAAGTCTAATAAGTAAATAATCCATAACTTGCTTGTTCGTGTTTTTTTGTGTAAGGTGCTTGTTCTTGTTTTT